>JAHBCN010002113.1:0-12500 GCA_019359885.1 Listronotus oregonensis
GCTTAATATGATGGAAAAAGGGAAAAAACGATTAAAGTAAGATAACATAATAATTCCATAACCCTTTATATCCATTCAACACTGTATGTATCTTCATTTATCAACGAAAACACTTTCTAAGGCAAATCTTATCGCCATTTAGATCTTAAGCTGACTTAATTACCAATATAGCTAGAAAGGGATCATCATTTTATCACCACAAGCATGTAAACTGCAAAGAGGTTTGTTAAACGTTTCTTAGGTAATCTGTAATCACAGTTTTCAGTCTCTGAAAACTATTTTCTTATTTGCATTAAAATTAAGTTTCAAAATGATATGTAAATGTTATGGATGTAAATGTTATACCAAAAGTTGATACAAAATTTTATCTAGAAATAAGTTCAGTTACGGCGTATTGTTAAAGGTTTTAAAGACACTTTAAGGGTAAATTTTCAATCAACTTTCGATTCCAAAGTAAAAGTTTTACTGTCTGAGGTGATACATAAACCTAAATATTTTGGCCTAAGTTGCAGATCGCCTAAAACAAAATAAAGAAACAGCCTCAAAAAACCCCAGAATAAAATACTTAGTTTTTGTAGCAAGTTTATATCATTTTCAACATAAAATTAATCCAAAAAATTGGAACTTAAAATTAAATATTGTTCAAAATTATAATAATGTCAATCTTAATATAAAAAATTAAACGAATATGAGAGCTTTGTGTTAGAATTTATAACATCATCAGGCACAATCAGGAGAATGGAATAGATAACAAGTAATTTAGACTGCAAGGTAAAAATATATTTTTATTCATAGTTTTAACTGATAATATTTAAAGTGGTATACAGTGTGTCCAGAATAAAATGATGTACAGGGTCTCTGATTATATTTACGTGGACTATGGAACCTTAATTTTTAAAGATAGAAAAAATTGTCTTATATAAAAATTGTAGTCAGTAAAAAAATTACGCAATAAAATAATGAAAAAATATAGGCAACTTCAACTTTTTTAAATGGAATATCCTGTATATTATGCGCTACAACGAAAGATCTTTTTTTTCTGATTTCAAATATACAGGGTGGTTCATGAGGAAATGTCAATACTTTAGGTACGTAGTCCGGGTCCAAAAATAAACCTAAAAGTTTATACAAATATGGGTCCGCAAGGCCTTCGTTTCCGAAATACAGGGTGTTAAAGTTTTTATTTAATTTTTCTATTTCTTAAATAAAATCTATGATAATATTGGAGTAAAATTTAGTATTCGGGGCTATTATGCTTATTTTTGGACCCTGAGTACGTACCTGAAGTATTGACATTTCCTCATGAATCACACTTATAGTAAAGCGACCGTCGCGAAATGGGAGGCTCCTGGACATTTTGGATGTACCCAATTCAAAAAATACCAATAATATTTTGTGGTTTGCATCTCAATTTCCTTCTCGTTTTCTCACGTGGCTCATTTTGGTTGGACTGGTGAGTGCGGTGATAAATTCGGAAGAATTATCTGCCCAGTTTAGTTTTTACTACGTTTTTATTTTTTTAGAGTGAAAAGTAACTGAAAAAAAGCGTACCCTATGTATTCGTTACTATAACAATTAGTACTCGTTACTATCGTATCGTTACGTTACTCGTTACTTCTGATACCTCATAACATGATGCTATGTTATGTTAGAGCAACGAATCGAGTTATATTGCGTATGCGTACAGTATGACGTCGCGGCGTAATTTGTAGAAAACTTACTAATACATTACATACCAAGCTGCCTAAGGTGCATTTTTTCACTTGTCTGTTTTTCGAATCAGAATTGTGTTCAAGTTATTCTTGATTTAGTTTTATTTAATAGGTAAAGTGTAAAACTACAAGTGAACTGTTGACGGAATCTACTAAATTTGCAATGGATTTAGTCTTTATTATAATATCTTTTTAAAGATAAGAAAAAAAACGTGAAAATACGCGGTAATAGAAAACAAAAACATACATATTTCTTATTTGTAAAAATTACTTTCTTAACTTCTTTCTGTTTCAACCTCAAACTTTGTCTACACACACAATACCTTTAATAAACAGTAAAAAACTTCGACGACGAATTTCCAAATTATACTTTATTTAATAAACAAACATCGTTCTTTGTAACGTACGTTTTTAAATTCACCGAAAAAGCGCGCGCTTGATAAAACATACGATAAGCAAACGTTTCAATACACGCATCAACTGTACTTGCTTGAACTGAAACAGTGTAGGTACCCATACTACGAAAAATTCGAGTAACGAAATGCATGCGAGTAACGAAATGCATTCGTATGTAACGTTTCGCTACTCGGTACTAGATGGCGCACCCGTTACTCGGTACCGAATACATACGGTTTGCTACAGCTCTATTATTTTCAGTAAGAGGATGCAGTGTTTATAGGCAAGTAGCAGGAGCTAGCTAGCGTCAACCGACTTCGATCTGATTTCTTATCAGTCATAAATTTAAAATTAGTTGCTTACGAGACCGCAACGTTTGCTGCGGTCTTAAGAACCAAACAGTTTTTCCTAATAAAATAAAATAATTTTCTCAAATAAATAATGGAACGTAGAAGATATTTTTAAGAAAATAATTTAATGTGCATTCATAGAATAAAAAAAGAAAAACTTTTTCAAGTTATCAAAGATGATCATATAAACCACCTTCTTGAGCCAAACAATAACCAAGATTGTCATAAAAACACCTTCTGACATTTGCTAGAATGTTAAGGGTAATAATCCTAAAAGAATTCCCAATTTGTAATTGCAATTCTTGTAGATTATTAGCCCTATTCTCCTGGAAACCATAAATTTATGATTTTACGTGACCTCAGAAAAAAAATGTTGGGTGAGACCATGAAGTGAAAATGTCGATTCTAGTAAAAACAATGTTTCTTATAAAATTTTCATTGTTATTTTTCATTTTCCATTACAGTTTCAAAAAAATTTCCTTCGTCTAAAATGATCATCAGGGAAAATTTCATTGGTTTTTCTTACTTTGTAGGATCGGGATAAATTTTTTTCAGCATTCTTTCCACTGATCTTCTGCTCAAATCAACCTTTCTGCAATTGTATTAATGGAAACTTAGGGTTTTTAATAACACCCTTTACTACCATAATTTCTTTTTTCCTTTTGTTGTTTTTTTCTGAGGCACTATCATGTTTATGTTTTCTTGGGTTAAACAACCAAATGTCGAAAGTTTTAATGACTTGGTAAATATGGAAACTGGAAGTCGGCTGGTTAGAAATAAATTATTAAATAATTCCCAATTCCCCCTAACAGGATTTCTACGGTGATACCATTCAATAATTTTAATTTTGTCTTCCGGTTCGTAAACATCCATTATTAATAACTATTATTAAAAAAAACTTTTTGGTCGCAAAAATCGACACAGTACAACTATTGCTGTCAGCGTTCGATACCAAAGAACTATTTCAGAAATAAACGTATTGTTGTTCCTGGAAAATTATTGATCGATAAGCAATGCGTGCGGCGTTTTTAGGTACATCCAAAATCGTCTAGGATCGTCCTATGTTCGCAGTGCTCTGCGCTTTACTGTATACATTGATGATATTTGGGTTAACCATTTTTAAGATATTTTAGCTGAAATTATAAATAAATTGAAAAAACAATTCATATTAGTACCAAGAAAGCCATGGGAACAATAAAATTGTTATAATAAATTTGACATCTCGATATTGTAAAAAGTTACAGTTTAAAAAAATTTTAACTCATTTAAGAAATTTTTATATTTTTTTTGGGGGGGTGGGCTATTCAAAAAAAAAAATCCTTTTGGGCCGTTTTTTTTTTAGGAAACAATAATAATAAAAGGGGAATTAAAAGGGAATTGATTTAATATTTCTTAAAAACATTCCATCTAATTTAAATAAAAAATAAAAATTTTGGGGAAAAAAAAAAAACTTAAAAAAAAAAAGTTTGAAAAAATAAAAAAAAGTTTGATCCCCCTTTTTTTCCAGAATTTATTATACTTTTTTAGCTAACTAAAAACTTTTAAAAATTTTTAAAATCCAAATATCTCTTGAATCCCCATCAATTTAAATTTAAACGATTTAAATTTTTTCCCAAAACCAAATTTTTTTTTAAAAATTTTTGCCCCCAAAAAATCTTTCTAAAAAAAATTTAGGGACTTAAAAACATTGGACAAAAACTAGGTTTATAGGATCTAGTTTTTTTAAAAAAATTCTTTCACCGACAAAATCTTCCTTTTAAAGGGCATTTTAATCTAAAAAAGTTTTTTTAGAAAACCCTTTCAAATTTACCAACATAGCAATTTTATTGTTTCCTTCTTTCTTGATATAATATGAAATTTTTTTTGTTTTTTTTTTAAGTTAAAATACCCCCAAAAATTTCCCTAATAAATTTTTTTTTTAAAATAAAAAAAAAATTTTTCGTTTAAAATGGAAAAAACCTACAACTTTTTATAAAACATTTTTTTCTGTCTTAAAAATTAAGGTCCAGAAGCCACGTAAATATAATAAAATCCTGTACATACAACAACCAGAATCTTAGGATTAGTTAAACTCATTTAACATCTTGCCCTTTTTCTATCACAAAATTTGATAATTTCATGAAACTATCTAAGTTTTGATTTATTTAAAAAACTTGTTTTTATTTATTTACAAAGATTTTTGATAAATAAAACTCCAAAAAAAAACGACCATTTAAATGAAGGCTGTAAAGGCCATCTATTCTTTCATATTATACAGATGATATAAAATCCAATATTAACAATAATTTTAAATTTCTATAGTAGTATCGTTTAATAAAACTTTTGCCAAAAAAAAACAGCGATGTTGAATTTGATATTGATAGTCAAATAGTAAAAGAATGGCTCTGACCTACTTTTCATTGCCCAAACTCCCGGCCAACCCCCCATTCCCGCTCCCTGCACGCCTGGACAATTTTGTTCTACAGTATTGGGCTTCATACACCTTTAAACTTTCTTGCTTCTAGGTTATATCATTCACAGGAACCTAAAGGTTATATGGAATACAAGTAATAATTTTACTGATTTGAAAGAAAAGGATGTTGATTAATTTGTGTTTATTGCCAATTATTTTATTTAACATATTTTTTTAATTTTAAAATATGTTTATTTATTTCACAAAAATATACATTACAATGTAAGTATTTTTGTTCAAAATATAGTTTAGCTGCGTATAAATGAAGTATCTGTAATAAGTAGTTTCCATCCCCAATGTCGACATTGAAATCAGCGAACCATAAGGGCACAAGCCAAGATAATCACCGAAGGAGAACATCTCCAACGGTCGCGTGGCCTTATCTGAGTTTAAAATGCACGTGCACTGTAACACATTTACGAATGATACGCACTGATGATTACAAAGTCTACCTTCGTTGTACGCGTATTATGCATATCGTAGAAATTTTGTTTTTTGAGAGGTTTACAAGGGATGTTCCATTAGAATAAAAAAAAATAGTTTTAAAATTGTTCTGTAGCGTACGTTAACTACACTTGTCATTTGGATACTGTGAGTAAAAAAATCTAATCAAATTGCCGAGACCTATGACAACTAGGTCAAAAATATATTCATTATAAAATAAGTATATTACGCGTTGCTCGTTGCCCTTATAGAGAAACGACGTTCCATTTTTTTTTCTTATTTAATTATATAATTTTACTGCAACATATTTATAAGTCAATATCAAAATATAAGTACATAGATTATTAGAGAAAAAGTTGTATGTTTTTTTGTCAAAATACAGTTTTTTAGTTTAAACTTTATAAAAATATATTTTTACTTCTCTTACTTTAAGGGAAGTATTGTTATTGAACCTTGAGGTTTTGGAACGTGCACAAATTTGCTTACTGTATTGGTATCCTAATAAGGGTTGGTTTTATTACCTGAAATATAGTAAGACAAAATGGCACAAGTCCCATTTTAAGCACCTACCCATGTATAGTATCCAGATAATCACGATAAACCCTTTAACTAAGCGTTTCGTAAAAATTAAAAAATATCAATAGTTATATTTTATCGGAAAATGTGGGGTTTATTTTTGTTTTTTTTTGTGAAAACTATTAGGTTCTATTTATACATTGGAACTCAAGGCAGCCCAATCACGTTCTGAGATTGCTAAAATATGAAAAGAAATCTATTTGCCTACCGGGTGGCCTCAAAATGCAGACCGTATACTCGTCATCCTTATTAACACGAATTGCGCACTGCTCCCAAAATCATTTAAATTTACAATACACAAATTGAACACCAGAAGGTACTTATTCTAATTACCTATATCAAAGATAATACTACTACGGATAAGATGAACCATTCAATGCTATATTTTTGATACCCCTAATGGACTTTGGCTAACGCGAGCCGATGTCCATCGAGAGATTTTCGCGCTATCCTTGAACGAAAGTTAAACAGTGTTGCCGGCAGGTTATTATTGGCGTGATGAAACGCGACTAGAAAAAAACACAATCCGTTTAGCCGCCCCTTTCGCTACTTCGTGTTCCAAAAAGGTACAAGCGCAGACATTGGCAAGTCAACGGTTTGTTTCGCTTGGGGCAGGGGTTACCGACTTAATTTTATTCGCATTAACGGAAGCATTGATATCTTCGAACTGATTCAAAACGCCCCATTTAAATGAACCATCTATTCGTAGTAGTATTATCTTTGCCTATATTAAAAAACGGTGGTCTTTTAAAAAAAAAAAAAAAATAAATTCGGAAATATTTTTACTACAAACATTTACAAATAAAAATATTGATGGATGGGTTTTATAAAAATTACAAATAAATTTGACCTGCAATGATTTACCGCAATTTGTTAGTCTGGTTGGACTCTTTTTTTAAGTTAAATTAATATATTTTTCAACATATCAATGCTACTTTGTACGATAAAATATAATCATTAATATTTGTTTACCCTAATTATTTAAAGTGTGTCTCAACAAGAGCGCCGGATTTATTATCTAAAAAAAAAACACTTTTTTTGAATTAATCAAATATTTATAATTCATCTTGAAGAGAAAAAGTTGCGATTAAACGTAAAATACGACATCCGGCAAATGGCCACCATGAGACCTCTGGCAAACGGTCATTCTTTTCACAAAATTCTGGATAACGTTTTCGCATACCTGTGGCCCTATTTCAGCAATAACGCTCAGTATCTTGTCTTTTAGGCGTCCAATTGTTTGCGGCTTGTTCATATACACCTTTTTTTAAGGTAACCCCAAAGAAAGTAGTCCATCAGCGTTAGATCGCCTGATCCTGAAGGCCAATTTTGATCACCAAACCGCAAAATGACACGATCTGAAAACTTGGTCCGCAGTAACTCCATTGTTTCGCGAGCTGTGTAGCAGGTCGCACCATCTTGTTGGAAAAACAGATTACCCACATCCATTCGATCCAGTTTAGGCCACAAAAATTTGGTTAACATTTCGCGATTCCGCACATCATTAACAGTTAGCGCATTTCCAGCCTCTTTTTGGAAGAAATTCGGTCCAATCGCTTTGCCAGCCCATAATGCGTACCAAACAGTTACTCGCGGTGGATGCATTGGTTTTTCTAATATTACACGAGGATTTTCAGCACCCCAAATTCTGCATTTCTGCTTATTTACATACCCATTTAGCTGAAAATGTGCCTCATTGGAAAAAATTATTTTCTTCGAAAAATCCACATTAATTTGGTGGAACTCAAACACCCAATTAACGAATCCACGTCGCTGTGCATGGTCCCTTGGCTTGAGTTGTTCCGTCAGTTGAATCTTGTACGCGAGCAAATGCAGATCTTTTGTTAAAATTCGTTGCAGGATGGGTCTGGAAATATTCAATTCTGGACCACGATACTGAATGGAAGTGCCTGGATTCTCTGCCACACTTTCCCTCACTGCGGCTATGTTTTTGATGGATTGACAAGGACGGCGACGAACAGGGGTCTTTTCATTCATCAATGTGAATTTCGTCTCAAATTTTTTAATTAGGCGGCGAACTATAGACTCATTTGGTGCATTGTTGCGACCAAAAACTATACGTAATCTGCAAACTGTTTCCGCAAACTTTCCCCATTTTTGTAGTGAGTTTTTCCAATAATTAAACGTTGTTCGTCTAAAAAGTACTCCATAACTTTTAAAGGCGTGGTCTGTACATGACAGCTGTCAAAAAATAAAAATTAAATTACTCTCACAAACAAAATGGCGGCAAATTCAAATCCGGCGCTGTTGAGACACCCTTAGATGCTATATTTTGTACTTAAAATTAAAACAGTAAAGAATTCGTGTTATTATAATTCAGTTAATAAAAGAATCTCCTACTAGAACACCGCTAAAGGGCGCAATTCATGCGCGTCCTGTCTGTCGGTTGTTTATCGGTCAGTGCTATTACTATCCAACGAAATAATATAATAATTTTAAATATAATATACGTGTAATACTTTTTCATTTTTAAATTGTAAAATTACGTATTAAAATATTTTTAGCACTTTAATATTTTATGTAAAAAAATATGTAAATTGTGTGTAACAATTTACCTTAAATTAATTTTATTTTACAATACTTTTAGCCAGTTTTTGTTTTAAATTACTTTTCCGAATCAAGTATTTTAGTAAAAAGGTCATTTAAAACCCAATTTTAAAGTTGTGGTTAGTTGTGTTAATGGGGATTTTATATTACAAATTTACTATGCGCACTCCCCCGTATAAGCAGTGAAGTTAATTGACATATTTTACCCCTTATTTCTTCGCACAATGCTACATGAAGCGTGGACCCGATTGTCCCTTAAGAGTGGCATATGGCATATATTTCAAGTAAGGTTCGTTAAAAATACAAAAAAGGGTGGGGAAACTTCTTGAGACGGTTCGTAAGAATTTCTTAGGGGGTCAGTTAGTTCCTTAGATAAATTAATTGAGTACCCATTTGGCGCTTTTAGTTTAAAGTTTAAATTACTTATTTACCTAAAAAATTCAAGGCTGATTATGTGCAAATAATATTCTTTTTAAATAAAATAAACCGTATGTGATATTCGCGTTGCAATATTTAGATAAGTTATATAACTATAAAAATTTTTTAAGAGTAATCCCAAAAATATTAGTCGGGAGTTTGCAATATACATATATTTCGTCAATTTGTATCAGTGGTTCTAAAATAAGGTAAGTTTGTTATATTTTTCTTAGTACAATATTAACTGTCAGACAGAGCTGTCAAAGTACTCCTTAATAGTAATTCAAGTATAAGTACCGAATTTATGACTTTTTAAAAAGTAATTCAATGAAATATTTTTAAAATTATTGTTTTTACAAAAAAATTAAAAGTTTTTTAAATATCCCCAAGTATTTTTCCTTAAATAAAACAAAGTCTTGAAAAAAATTTTTTTTTGGGTTTTTTATGAAAAAAATTTTTTATTTCCCCTTCATATTTTAAAAAATTTTTTTTATTTTTTTTTTCTTTTTTTTTTTTAACAGAGGGAACCCCCTTTTAAACTTTTTCTTTTTATTTTTTTATTGTTTCATTTATTTAAAAAATAATAATATATTTGTATGTTTTTAGTTATATTTCCAAGGATGTTTTCTCCACATTTAAAAAAATTTAAACTTATATATATATATATATATATATATATATAATATATATATATATATATAATATATATATATATATATATATAATATATTAATATATTTATTATAAAATATTTTTTTTTTAAAAAAAAAATTTTTTTTTTTTTAGGGGAAAATTTTTTTTTAAGGTATTGTTTCCTTTAAAAAAATAAAAAAAAAGAAGAAAAAGTTTTTAAAGAAAAGTTACTTTATTGTAATTTTTTACAAAAAATAATTTATCTTTTTTAAAATAATTTTTTTTTTAAAATTAAAAATTTTTAAAAATTGGTTCCCTAAAACCAAAACAATGCACTTTACCTTAAGTAAGAAATTTAAAATTTTATTTTTTTTAAAACATTTTTTATTAAAAAAAAAAAATTTAAATTTTTTTTTTAAAAATTTTCATTTTTTAAAAAATAAAAATTTTTTTTTTTTAAATTTTGGGGGGTGACTTTTTCAAATTTTTTAAAAAAATTTTTTTTAAGGTAATATAAAAAAATAATTTTTTTTTAATGTTTATTATTAATTAAATAAATTAGTATTATTTATTTTTTTTAAATATTATTTATTAATATTTTTTCTCAATAAAATTAAATACTTTTTAAAAAAAATTTAATTTATTTAAAAAAAAATCAAAACTGATATAAATTTTTAAAATCAAGTATAAGTTTTCAATAAAAAGTACTTGAAGTAAATCCTTTGTAACCCAAAAGGGCTAAAGTAATTTTACTAAACTTTTTGTTTTTATTTTTGTTTCAGTTTTAAATTTATGCTTTTACTTGGAAAGCGGTGTGCATTTATTGTTTAAAATATTTTAAGTTTTTTTTATTTAACGTTTTTCAAATTTATTTTTTTTATTTTTTCCATTTTTAATTTTTTTTTTGTTTTTTATTTATTTTAAATAAAACAGACTTCGTTGTGCTACGTTAAAAAAACAAATATGCAATTAACATTTTCTTATCGTTAAACACTATTTTATGTCAGCATGTAAAATAGATAGTTGTAATTAAAAGGGTTTTGGTATTTATTAAGTCCCCAGTGGCACTCTGTAGTAAAAAAAAAGATTCAAAGATAAACTGGTATACTTGCACATTGTTGACAGGACCATGGAAATTTAAGTCTTACCACTGGGACCTTGTTGGTAAGAAATACGGCAAAGATTAAATTGTAGTAAATATCCGTATTAAGGTACTCAGTTTATGTAAAAATTTTAAATATTAGAGATACACAAAAAATGGTTTCCTTTCATTTTAACTTTTTCTAATTTTACCTTTAATTGAAGATAAAATTTAAAAATACAAGACAGTAGGGTATATCTTATCAAAGATATTTAATGGCACCAGCGTCGTTTTTGAGTAGAGGAAGGACCTCTGGACGCCAGGTGACAAGGAGCGCCAAAAAGTCAAATGTGAAAAACAATTTTTAGCAAAAAATATAATTTTAAACGGCTCGAGAGTAAGCATGATATAATATTATTTGATGTGATGTTTTTCTTTATCTAATTAGTTATTATACCAACATAGGCATTAGTAACTAATAGAATTTAACATCAAATACAAGCTCTCTTAATCAGAATAACCAAAAGTGTAATTAATTCAAATTTAATAGCTGGTGATGTTTACAATAAAAGTAAATATTTGCAAATTTGGTAATTATAACATAAAATTTAAATAAAATTAACGTGAAATAAAAGCGTCGATCAAAGGGCTTTAAATGACAATCTCGCTTTTCCCTGGATAAGGTTTAGGGCTTGATTGACACCACATCTTGACTATAACAATATAAAACCAAAGAGAACTATAAAGAAGTGGGGTTATTCATATGGTACTCATGCTACAAGTAACGCAAAGTACTGCCATTTTTTGACGGTAAGAAGTTCAATATTTAAATATAAAAAATGTTTAGTTTAAAGCTCTAACAATATACGATTTGTAATAAGCGGTGTAATAGACAAATCTATGTTGCCAAACGTATCCTGCTGATCCTTTATCACGGAAAATTGCACTTTTAGTTAAAAATTAGAATTCGGTTTAAAAAAAGGCGAATAAATGAAAGTAAAAAAATATATTAATATGAGAATTTATTTATTTTTTTTTGTAATAAAGTGGTTTTAGCAAAAAATAATTGTTATAATAGGGAAATAGATATAGTCTGTATCAAAGTATATCGTTATGGCTTTTGACGGACCATACCCCAATAAACCTTTAACGATTTTATTACCTATTGTTATTGGGTAAACCCATTTGTTTATAAGGGCAGGGGTGGGCCAGGTATTTCTTGAGTATTAACCATTAGGCATATAAATATTTTGGCTAATATTTTAGTGGCAGTGTTGAATAACCGTTTTTATTATGCGTTTCGAAAAAGTTGTTTTACGAAAATATAACTATGTCGCGTCGAAATCATTTGTCATTAGATGCAAAACAGGTTGTGAAAAATGTGTAGGAAACTTTAATCAGTAGAGGTCTAATTAAACAAGAAGCTTTAAAAGAAACCTGTCGACTTACAAAAACTCCAATATCATCGATAAGGGATATTATTATTAGTGAAGAATTGAACAAAAAAAAAACGTAGTGATTTTCAATCTCACCGTATAGACAATAGTGATCAGGACCTAATAGAAAGGAAAATATATTGTCTTTATGAAAGCGGAGTTATTCCTACCTTGGATAAACTGAAAAAGAAGCTAGACGAAGACGAAACCAATATAAATATTAGCCGTGCCACCCTCCATAGAGTTGTTTGTAAAATGGGATTTAAATACCGCAAAATAGACAAAAGACAAGTAGTAATGGAATAGATTACTCACTTGAAGATTTAATTACCTTTAAGAAATTAAAAGAAATAGGTTAGAAAACAGATCCATAATTTATCTTGATGAAACATGGTTCGATACACACGACACAGTATACAAAGGATGGGCTGATTC
>JAHBCN010002113.1:17500-99166 GCA_019359885.1 Listronotus oregonensis
ACAAATAAACACAGTATAATTAATAATTAAATGAATTAACTTTAAAATTATTTTATTGTGTTATATTGTTTTAAAAAGATTTGCCGAGATTTTTTTTTGGTAGTAAATTTAAAGTCGCTGCTCTTGCGGCTTCACAAATTTCAGCTGAATTATCACTGTCTGTATTACTCATTTTGCGTAATTTTGAATATGATTTCTTTTTATTATTATTACTGTTAAGTTGACATTGACAAATTGGTAATAAACTGCCTAGTAACGCACTCTATTCAAGCCATCTAGGCTACCTTCGTAAAGAAAAAGCAGCCGTAAAGAAAATGCAAAAAAGTAATAAAAGCGGCCAAAGAAGTTATACTTTACGGACGCTAATAAATCCATAAAATAATTTTTTTGTCTCAGTCGCCTAAAAAATATCTAAAACGTATAATTTTTTTTCTTAGACTTATTTGTACAATCACACCCTTTATTATGTACATAGGTTTAAAAACAGCATGTATTTAAATCCTATATTTTTGTTTTCTTATCGTTTAAAATAAACAATTAAAAATATCCTGACATTATATTTTTTATTCAAGTTGATTCTTATACATCACAACAGCTTAAACATAAACGGATCTATCGGTTATAGATTACCCCATAGTCGATCGTCGTCATTTCTCCAGTTCGCCGGACAATTTCCGTATAAATGACCATTTACAGAGGCGGCCTCCATGAATTTTGGTTAACCGCATTTGCACTAAATCGACTTGTTTATTACTACCAATTAAAGGAACGGATACGAAATGTGTTGATTGTTTTAAATAGTAGAACCACTGTCTTTTAAATATAGGGTGTAGTAAATTTCAGAATAAGTTAAAATGATAAATATAGTTAGCAACAAATCAATTTAAAAATCAATAATATACAGATTTTATTATTTGTGGCAAAACTTCCCGACAAAAATATAGGGTGTAAAAAGTAGTCAAAAAGTTTATATGTTTAAAAACGATGTTAAAATTACGAACTTTGAAAGCGATTATTTCTGAAAACCTTAACAACTGGAATCTTTTGTCTTAATCGCTTATCAGTAGATTTATTTGCCAATAAAATAAAATAAGTTATAAATGTTTCAATCAGCAAATTAAGAAAAAATAGAGTAATTTTTCTTTTACTTAAAAATTTAAAAAACAATTGGCAACAGAGCTACCCAGAAGCCTTGTGCGTAAAGTCAGTTGTAAATCGGAAAAACATGCCGATATGTTTTAAATTTAAGACAACCGTAGTGCAAGTGTACCAAACAGTTTTAAAAACGGAATGTGTAACTCGCATAAATCTTATTTTTGCAAAATAAAAAGTGCTGTTTAAAAAATAATAATTTGTGTTCTTAAAATGGATATTAAGCGTAATCTTGTGGTTAGAACAATTAGTTTTTAATTACAAATAGAAACCAAACAATAATTTATTGTTTTTTACTTAAATTTAATTCCAAATTTATTACAAGCAGTTATTTCTCTATTATGTATGTTAATAAACATCTCTAAAAAAAAGTGTAAAAATGCATAACCTCGCAAAAAACGTATGACGATTGACTCACTGCAATATAACAGGCGTGGTGTTGCCAACTTTTTAAACTCTGAAAGGCCATATTTCTAAAACAATTAACTTTTGACCAATGTGTTCTTGGCTTTTTCGACTTATTTTGAGCTCCACTATCGCCCATTTAAATCGTGGGCATCATATTTACACACCTAATAACCAGCCTATACTCTTACTGTGGTTATAAATGGCAACAGCACTGATAACTTAACTTTCGGTCAAAACGAAGCAAAATTTTTTGTTCATGTCAACTTGTTTGGTGGAGTGAAGTGTCTTATGTCATTCTTGATCATACTTACATAATTTTACTTTTTAAAAACAGTTTGGTAAGTTAGAGTCTGTTGTGATTTCTGTACCTAGTGTGTTAAATCTACATCTTTATTAACTATATCCTATACAAAGGGAAACTTGAAACTCGTGAACTAGGAAATTTCAGTACTTTCAGCATACGTGTATAAAGCAGATTATCAACCCTTTAACTTGAGTACGGCATACCTTAGCCCACTGGTGGCCTCTCAAATATCCAACTGTTAACCACCAATGTTCGGACTCCCGTTTCTTGGTGCAGTTGTCTGTTTATGCTATGTCTTTGATCATTATTTGTTAAATAATTGTTCTCTAAAAGTTATCGTGATCCCACAGCAAGTTTGTTATATCCGTAAAATAGTTTGTTTAAAACGCTGACAGTGCACGTCTTGTTAGAATTTATTTTTGGAGTTACCATGCTAAATAATAATAATAATAATAATAATAATAATAATCGTCTTTTATTAGGTGATAAGGTTATAAACATAGTTAGGTATATTACATCTATAAGATGAGATTTTGTAAAAACCCCCATCACAGCCAACCATATTAGGGGGATATTTAGCCAATTAGTAATCGGCTACTCCCCCAATAACCCCAACGGGGTGGAGTTCTCACAATATTAAAGAAAAAATGGCAAACACATTGCAAATATAACTAATAAATAAAATTAAGATTATATAAGTAAATTTAAAAAATGCTCAAATAAAACACTTAAACACACACACATTCAAGCAACTAGGAGAACAATATGCGGATGCCTAAAACTACTGTGACTGAAAAAGAGATGCTCGGGATCTCCTTCTAAAAAACCTCAACACTCAAAGATTTAATATCATTTGGTAATTTATTATAGAGATTTGTAGCCTGATAATAAAGCCACTCCGAAACAAGGTCGTCAAATATTCGGTACCGCCAACATATTCCAGCGTATGTTCTATCATGGAAGGTGTTGCGTGCTATTATTTTTTGCGCGCAGGTAGTCAGGGATGCCAGGGTCATAATTTTATGCAAGAAAACGGCAACTGCAACCGTCTTCTATTTGCCATATTTAGCCATTTCAAATCCCTGATACTTTCTGATACATGATCAAATTTGGCAGGAACACACAAGACGACAACATGAATTTTGAACCCGTTGAATCCTTCCGCCGATATGCAAAGTCAAAAACGGACCATAAACGAATGAACAGTAATTAAAAATGAAAGTACCAGAGTTTCAACAAGCATGACTTTAAGTTTTTGGACAGAATCTCCCGATTGGCATATATAATTCTTAAGTTACAGTAAGCCTTTCTGATGAGGGTTAACATGTTCATCAAATTTAAGACCACCATCTATTACGACCCCTAACGATTTCGCTGATTTTACCTCCGGCACAGTTTGTCCATCAATATTTATGTCTACCTTCTCTTGGCGAGAGCCTTGACCCCACCAAAGTAAAGAACCTGTGACTTGTTAGGGTTCAATAAAAGGTTGTGTTTCCTTGATAGATTATTTATAATATTTAGCTCTCTGTTCATGTTATACTCAGCAATATGATGTTCATATGGGAGAAAACTATATTTTAACTGAATATCATCAGCATATGTTGATAAGAACCAATCTCTATACGTTTCAAAATATCTGCTGAGTATACCAAAAACAGAAGCGGACCCAGTATCGAACCTTGCGGTACACCTGATACTACAGGCAATAAAGATGACATTTGCTCCTACCACTACACTCTGTGACCTTTCGGAAAGGTAGGACTCGAAAAATTTTACCGCAATGGCATCAAACCCGTAGTGGGCAAGCTTGGCACAAAGCAGCTCATGGTTTAAAGTGTCGAAAGCTTTCGAAAAATCCAGCAAAACGAGGGACGCAACCATTCCCGCATCCAAATCGGCCACGATATTGTCCCAAAACATTGGCAAGTGCCGTAAGTGCTGTGTTTTTCTGTGAAGCCAGATTGAAGATTGGGAATAACACTTTCCACAAAAGCGTTAGTTTGGCTATGACTATTTTTCCAATATCTTGGACAATACCGACAGCAGACTTATTGGACGCAAATCCGTAAAACCCTCTGGTGAACTATTTTTTGGGGAAAAGGTTGAATGCGCGAGACCTTCCACCTTAGGAAAATATCCATTTTCTAAGCAGACATTAATGATATGGGTGATGTATGGAAGAATAAAAGGGGAGCAATACTTTAGCATTGACAAGGATATTCCATCGAAACCAGATGCATTTGATTTTATTTCTTTTATAGCAGTATATATATCATCGATAGTAGCTAATCTCAAAGAAAATTTGGAAGAATTATAAAATTTTGTTCGTTTGTAATAAACCACCATCTCTCTACAGTCACCATTCATAAAAACGGAATTAAAATATTCATTTATTTTGTTTGCATCCATAAGTGCTCTCGGTATTGTAACATTCTTGCTACTCCTATATTAAGTTCTCTCAAAGCTTGCCAAGTTTTTCTGCTGTTACCCTCACCAACCACCCGACCAATATGAGCCTCTTTTTGCCGCCGAATATTCATAAGTGTATAATTTCTTAATCGCTTGTAATTGTTCCAGTTCTCCTCCGTTTTATTGGCCTTATATTGTGTTAGTGCATTATCTCTTTGTTTCATTAAAATCTTTATTCCATCCGTCAACCAGGGAGCCTTAGGTCGCGTAACTCTACAGTTCTTATGGGTGCATGAGTATTAAACAAATCGGTAATAATGTTTGACATTATTTCCACCTTTTGTCAATGTCTCCCTCATATGAATACTATTCCATGGCTTACGAGCAAGGTCCTGGCAAAAAACTGGGTAACAAAATGATTTAAAGTCTCTATAAGTACAAGTTTAGGCTCAAATTTACTCACCTTTATACTGAGCTCACAAACCGTATTTTTATGATCTGATATGTTTTGCAGGAAAAACACTGGCATTAACAACCAGTTCACTACTGGATACAAATATTGGATCCAGAAGACTACTGCAGGATCCGGACACTCTAGTTGCCTCCGACACCGTTTGAGTAAATCCATAGGTATCAAAGCATCGAGAAACCGGGTTATCAGCATTAAAAGATTTACATTTATATCACCCATACACACAACATGATCAACTGTGGGCAAGACGAGGGACAAAACACTATCAAAACTATCAGGGCAAAGTGTATATTACTTGTAGGGGGTCTGTAGAAGACTGCGACCCGAAAACAACCCGACCAATTTTTAGTTTGAGCCACAATTGCTCTAAATTATTCTGATCATACCTAACGTCTAAATCCTCAACAGACAATTCATTGTTTACATATATTGCAACGCCACCCCACGAGTTAACCGATCCTGTCGATACAAAGTGTATCCATCAATAGAAAAGGTACTACTAGGAACGTCCCCCGACAATACGTCTCGAAATGCCAACATCAAGCTTTATTTTATTTATAAGCTTTTTAAGTTCATTAAAGCCAGTAAAAGACCTCGCATTATATGACCAAATTTTATATTGCTTTTCCGCATAATATTAAAGAAGCAAGAAATAATAACACTATAGTAAAAGAAACACACACCCCACTAAAAAAATAGTTAAAATAAATGTTAATAAAAATGTAGCCAACCTAAATAGATTTAAAATAAGAAAGTAAAATTTAGAAAAACGTTCAGTGATATTATAATAAAGTTAACTTAAAAATAGAAATGGTTTTAAACACAAAAGTATTTTTTTCTTTAAAACACATTATTCCTATACACAAGTCTGTAAACAATAAACTCTTAATATTAAAGTATTTAGTAAAAGTTTATAATAATATTTTTATACACAAAAAGAGTTAACATGTAGACACAATTCAGCACAGATTACTTTCCTCTTTGACTACCCGACCGCGTCCTAGTCTTAGGTGCTTAAAATAATAAATAATTAAATGCTTTTGACCTATAGTTAAGAATATGCCACACTTCTCAAAAGTAAACTAAAAAAATACCACAAAAGGAGTAGCTGTTTGTTATTTTGTTTCCCTAAAATCAACATAGTTTTTCCTCTAAAGAAAATATTTTTGTTAAAAGTTTTTTTCAAATATTGTTTATATGTTAGGAAAATTTTATTTTGATTTAGTTCATGTTAAGTATAAAAAAAACTTATTTAACATAAATGACCTTTAAGGTATATTCTTCATATAAACGCCCATTTTTACCTACTAGGAGCAATACTAGCTTATTTCCTATTTAATGCTACATGTCTTAAAATAATCAAAAATGCGTGTAAAAATCATAAAAATACATAAACACTTTAAGAAAGTCCAAGCTATAATATGTATAAAACAAAGAAGCTGTGATAAAAGCAACCAATCAACCAGGTTAGGTAACCACGTAAGTAAGAAAATATACTTACGTAAGAATTGTTGCCTAGCAAAAAGTGGGCCGACCCCTCACGGATTCAGTTATAAAGTTTTTTGATTAAAAAGCACAGTACCAACCACTTTTTGCTTGTTAAAAACATCTTTTCGTTATAAGGGTAAAACAAGTGAAATGGGTGACTGGTGACATGACTATCAAAAATCGCATACCTGTGTGTTGCTTTGAAGAAATTAACATTGCCCGGACGGTATTGGGGGTGTCCCTACTACGTTGTGGCAAAGAAGCCGTAAAAATCAATTATTTTAATTTTTGGTACTTGGATAACGTTGACTAACTGGAAAAAATCAGGTTCCCACTGCATCTAGTATAGTAGTCTAGGAGGAATCGGCGCATGAGTACGGAAAACTATTCCACCTCAATTTTTTTCGACGATCCTCTTTAAATGGCCCTACTGATGATCTAAATGCATGTGGCTATGGAGCCACCTGGTGCTATATTGTTTAAACCGAAATTGTTTGAACAATTGCATCAATTGTTATTTTTTAACCGGACAATTTTTTTTCATATTCTTTATTAAAATACAAACAAAAAAGGTCCTATGACTTTTAATATTAATATTGTTTGAGATATGAATTTTTAAAGTTTCGAAAAATCTAAAATTTGGGTACTTTTGACCTATGAAAAGTTAATAATATCCTTAATTGAGATTTGAAAAAAAAATGTTTATACAGGTTTTTTGATTGTTTATAACGCGCGCTTACAAGTAAAATAAAGCTTCAATAACTTTTGCATAATTGATTTTAGGCAAAAACAAATTGTAGATAATTAAATTATTAATAACATTGCTCTCCTTAACATTTTGATAAAGTTACTAGTTTTTGAGATAAAGGATAAATAATGATTCAGGACACAGAGGAGCCGATGCAGCGTATGTGTCAGAGAGACGGCGATACTTGGTATGGGACGCATACTTGTGAGCGCGCTTAATAAACAATTTAAAAAACCTGTATAAACAATAAAAAATATTTAAATCTCAATTCAATTCCTTGCAACTCTTTAAAGAATTTTGGTGTAAACAATAGGGCACCAGGTGGCGCCATGGCAACATGCATTTATATCATCAATAGGGCAATTTAAAGAGGATTGTATAAAAAAATTGAGGTAGAATAGTTTTCGTACTATGCGCCGATTTCCCTAGACTATAGGTATTTATTAGCATTTAAGACATTATTAAAATATCTTTTGATATATTTCATTTCGTAATAAATCTAAATTAAGCAATTGCTTGACATAAATAGGATTTTAGAATATCCCGAGAGAAAAGTTAAAGGCGTCAAATCGGTGAGTCCGGCTGGCCACTCAGTGTTTCTCTTTGCCCAACCCACCTGTTTAAAATGTTTCACTTAAAATATGGGACCTCTTACAAATAATGTGGTGGTTTAAGAAATAGCGGTGCTCTCAATTTATTGCAATAAAAGTAACCTAGAAATTGTACTTTTAGAAACAAAGTACTTTTTACATATTTATTTCTTCCAATTTTAAAATACCAAATTGTTCTGGGACTTTTGAAAGATACATATTTTCTGTTTGTTAAAAGCAAATGTAATTAATATTTTTGAAATTATCATAGTCGGCCGAATGTACAAAAAAATATTCTAAAATGAAAAAACCCTTGCATTTTAGTTTTTATTTGCCAATATACATAACACACAGTGAAACAAGAGTACATGCAGATGAGGGATATGCATCTATCATTTTCAGTACAGCCGGTCGATACACATTCGCAAAATGAATTTATAAATTCTGCAAAATCAAAGTGCGTTAGTCTGCTTTTAAAAAACAAAATCTGATTTTGCTGCTTCTAGCGAGTTCTGCATAATAATATTATAAGATTTGCGCAAATTTTGTTAGGCCAAATAGAATATGAGGTAAAATTTCTCTTGAAAAAACAATTTTAAAACGTTTAAAAAGTCTGACTTATTATAAAAAGAAATAAAAATGGTTGTAGTTATGATTTTTAGCAATATGGGCCCTTATATTAAAATAGGGTATTGGAAATAATATATGTGTAAATGTTATTTTATACCGTTTTGTTGCCCTTGAACCTACAATAAGTAAACTATTTGTTAATAAGTGGAAAAATACTATTTATTAAAGTATGATATACGTTTTTTTTTTAATTTAGTTTTTAGTTGATTTTTAGTTAAAAACTATTAAATCTTATTTCATTTTTATTTTTTAAATTCTTTTATAAAACGAAAACTGTTTTACTGTTTTTTATAGGTATATCAAGATGATTTAACTCTTAAATAATAATCAAAATTTTTGGGAAGTACTTAATCAGGTATTTTCGTAAATTTTTTTTTTTAATTAACAATATTAAAATCCAACAAAAAACTCCCTTAATAAATGGGTAAAATACAATATGAATTTTTTAGGATGTCAGAGAAGCGGTAATATTAAGCAAAATATGAAAAATGTTTGTGATATACAGGGTGCCACAGATTCGAGTGCATGCATGAGCATCTCGGAAACTGTAAGAGATACGAAGTCGTTAATATTGTAAAGTTGCGCATTTAGGTGCCTAACAACATGCCATTTAGAAAGTTGTTAAATTCCGAGTACTTCCTGAGATATCCAGAAAAAACCGAAATTTGCCGATTTCGTTTTTATTTTTTTCTGACGTTATTTAAAGAGATATTTAAAAACAAAAGACACTTTCTTATGGCCACTTTTTAAGCTCTACAAAACAGCGTTGAGAGACTTTCCGTACGACGTTTCGTTTTCGTTTTTAAATGCGGAACTGAAATGTTTATTGCATTTTTTTAAAGCAGTTATAATTCCAATTACAATGATGTATAACACTTAATATTTTTTTGTTAAATAAACACATTTTCCATAAGAGACAATGAGTTAGACAAGGAACGCACATCATTTCTTATAGGGGCGTTCCATATATGTTAATAAATATTAAGTGTAACACATTTTTGTAATTGGGGTAATAAGGGGTTAAAAAAAAAATCTAAACCAAAAACCCAAGTCCGTATTTAAAAAAAAAAGAGTTGATGATGGTTTAACGAAAACGAAACGTAGTGCAAAAAATCTTTTAATGCTGTTTTGTAAAGCTTAAAAGGTGGCCATAAGAAAGTGTCTTTTGTTTTTCCATATCTCTTTAAATAATGTCAGAAAAAAATAAAAACGAAATCGGCAAATTTCAATTTTTTCCGGATATCTCCGGAAGTACTCAGAATTTTGCAACTTTCTAAAGTGGACATGGTTAGTTACGCAAATACACAACAATGCCATAATTCAACCGACTTCGTATCTCTTACGGTTCCCGAGATCCCTATGCATGCACTCGAACCTGTGGCACCCTGTATAAAGGTATTGGGACACCTACTTTTCTAAACAAAGTTTGTTTTAATTATGATTAAATTATAATTTTATTGTAAACCTTTATTTAATACTTAAAACCTGCATCGATTTATTTGTGTTGTTATTATTTTTTGTAAACCTTTATTTCATACTTAAAACCTGCATCGATTTATTTGTGTTGTTATTATTTTTAAAGTTCTGTAATTAGAATTTTGGTGCTATTCTCAATATGAATATTTTTTTAAAGTATCTTAAGTAAAAGTAAAATAAAGAGGTTTAGTTCGAATGACCATAGGAAAATGTAAAAACCTTATAGGGATCCTTTTGCTATAGAAATATTTTTTAAACTGCAACTGATAAATTAAGTATATATATTTTATTTTATTTATTTGTGGTTTATTGATTTTTTTGGCCGTTCAAAGTTTTAAAAATGCTGTATACTATTGGTTCCTTGTTAATATTGGCTAGGTAGCATTCGTCATAAATTTTTAAGAAAAACCTTTTAAAATATCTTAAATTTTTATATTGAAATTAAAATACTTCAAATATTAATATTTATTTAGTTTTCATATTATTTTATCTTGGTGTGCTGATATGTTTTCTAATTAATGAAATTTTTTTTTTGTTTTTTAAGTTTATTTTAGGCAATCTTAAAGTTCGTAATATATGTAGAACATATTTGAAATATATCTCTTATCAAGACAAGTTTTGGAATACTGACGATAACAAATGGAAACAATTTAAATATTTTTTTCGAGACAATAGATATATTGGTTTGTTTTATATTTTTTCCTTTTTTTACACGAAAATCATTTTATTATTAAAATACATATGTTGTGTTAAACAAGGTCTCATATAAATCTTTAAGACGAGCTTAAGCCTAAAGAATACTAAAGGTTATCAGAATGCATCTTCTAAAAAGATACTTTGGAAAAAATATAACTAATAGGTGAAAAATAGGAATGTTTAAATATTAAACTTTCTTTAAACCGTAATAGCCCTGAACTAAAAACAATGGTATTTTACATGATGTAGAAATAAGAAAAAAAAAAACTTTCAATTTATATTAAATATTGGTTTGGAAATTTTCTAACGGGCGAATTTTAAAGGGTAAGTTGTGTTATTGTCCAAATGACGTATATAGCTATTAAATAAACAACGGACATTAAATTTAAGTAAGGCGTAATATTTTCAACAAACTAATATCAATGTCAATAGGTGCCGATTTTTTTAATGCGTATAATTATTATCAGGTGGTAAGTTAAAACAAAAATAAAGAATGTTAAGTTCTTGGAAAACTACAAATATATTAAAATTATTTTCTTAAAAAAATCCGTTATTGATAGACTCTTAATTGTGAAATTAAACTTTATTTAAAATATGTATCTTATACAACTAAAAAAAATAAATAAAAAATTTAGAGATTAAGTTAAAATCAAAATAAATAATGTTAATAAAGTTATAATTAATAGATTTTTAATTGTGAAATTTAACTTTATTTAGAATATGTTTCTTAAATAACTAAAAAAAAATTAAAATCCTAAATACTTGGTTATCTCGATCAAATATCTCAATATTAAATTATTTTGTCAAGATGTAGGTCAGATATACACAAAATTAGGGATATATACCATACAGATCTTCATTCCAGAGCTTAAACATTACATGTGTTAAAATATTTTAAATAAACTGCACAACAAAAAGATCGTACCATTGAATTTTTAGACCAATTTTCAAACTGCTGTAACTTTTTTAAAAATTAACTTATTTGAATATCTAAAACGAAGTTTAAAACCGCGTTTCTTCTAGTTTAAGCTGTATTGCATTTAGTTTTAGTAAGATGAATATTATCATGATGTACAGGGTGATCAATAGAGTGCTGCAAAAAAAAAAATTCGAGTGTGTCCCATTTCAGTGGTAATTTTTTGGTCGTTATAATATGGGTTGTTACCAAGGTCATATCAATATCTCTAGACGTTTTTGCCAGTTTTTGAATTGAGGACCTCTGGCTTGCGATACACTTCTAAACGTCAAATTTTGGTAATCAATTCTTAAAAGGCTATAACTGGAAAATGGATTGACGGATTTCAACGAGTGTTTCATATTCGGAAAGCTCATTTTATGTAGATCTTTTATGTCCTAAGCACTATTCGATAGCTTATAATTTTATGAGTATAAAGGGAACAAATACCAAACGCGTACCTGATTTGAAACCCCTAAATATACGGTAAATTATTGAACGCCAAAGGGACCATATGTGTGTGTTTTGTTTTAAAAATGGCCCAGTTAAAGTTTGTGTCAATATCTCGAAACGATTTCTACCGTTAATCGATTTATGCTGTTTAAGTGCCTGTAAACTTATGCGTCGTTATTATGGCATTAGGTGTGAATGGTAGGAATTCCAACAACGTCTTAAAGTTTTAAACATTTTTAAACATAAATTAGGGTATTTGGTGTTGTACACCATGATATACGGAGTGATCAACAAAGTGCTTTCAAATTTATTATGGTATCCATAATTACCGCAACATTAGCTACAGAACGGCCTTGTTTGCGCAAGATGTTTTAGATTTAAATTGTTAGGCTTGAAACTCTTTTTAGTACATTTCGGTGTCCAAAAACTTACCGCACTATATTTTTTAGTTGATTTTAGCTTAGTTTTCAAAGAGTCAAATTACCTCTACAAAAAGAAAAAAATGTTTACTTGATACATTGAATTTATCTATAGCAGCGATACGTTTCTATAGCAACGATGGAATAATGTCATTGTCATAAAACAGTTTGTAAGTCAAACAAAACTTCTGTAGAGGTAACTTTACTCTTTAAAAATGGCAAAACAAGCGAAAATGAACTACGAAATATAGTGGGTAAGTTTTTGGACACCGAAATAATACATTTAGTAGTAGTTACATGTCTAATAGTTTTAATCCTAAGCAGATTACGTCAACAAGGCCGTACTATACCGAAATTTGCGGAATTTGTGGGCACCACAAATCTGTTGTTAAACGGACACTAGCTAGAGCACGAGCCCATAGTAGTTAAATTACCGCCAACAGGGTCGCTGCGGACGAGCCAGAAAACGACAGCTAGGCAAGATCGTCTAATAATACGAAACGTCAATCGCTGTAGGACTCTTAATGCTACCAAAAATTGCCGAAGTTTCCAAGCAGCAAGTGGCGTAAGGGTCTCCACACAAACTATCAGGAGACGGCTTCATGAGCGAGGACTTAAGGCGCGCATGTTTACGGATGAATGTAGGTTTAATTTGTATGAAAGTGACGGACGAATTTTGGTCTAGAGAGCAAGAAATGAACGATATCTGGAAGAAAACATGGATGCAAAGGTACCGTTTGAAGGTGGAGGACTGCTTGTGTGGGGTGGTGTGATGTTGAATGGGAGAACAGATTTGGTTGTTTTGGGGAGAATCGATGAATGCTGAAAGGTATCGAGATATGTGTATTAGGGATATTGTTATTCCTTTTGCACAAAACTTTGGCAACGATTTTGTCTTGGTGGACGACAACGTTCGTCCACATAGAGCCAGAATCGTCCAAGAAGTCTTAAGGGATAACAATATTGAAAGAATGATTTGGCCTGCAAGATCGCCGGATATGAATGTGATAGAACACGTATGGAGTTGGATTAAAAGAAAATTGAATAACGGAGAGCATAATTTTAACAACTTGGATGACATGGCAAATGCAATAAGAGTGGAATGGAACGATATTCCCCAGAACTTCCTTGCAAGCTTAGTGAATAGCATGCCAAAGAAGGGTAGAGGAGTTAGGAGGGCTCACGGGGGACCCACCATTATTAATTTTAATGTTTCTTTTTTGTTCGTTACATCATTAATTTTATCTGTTACTATTGTTGTTTTTAATATTGGTTATTAAATGTAATTTTACCCAATTGAGATTTATAAAAACATTCTATCTAATGAGAGTGTTTTATTTTTTAACGTTTATTAAAACATGTGTAAAATGGATTACTGGGAAATCCTAAATTTACATTCATCTAGGATTTTAATAATAAAGACTTGCAACAACGTCTAGGAATATCGAAAAAACAATATTATTCTAATAAGTAAAACATTTTGCTATCCAAAATGGCACAAAATTAAATATTTAAATTTTTGAAAGCATTTGTCGATCCCTCTATATCATGGTGTACAACACCAAATACCCTAATTTATGTTTAAAAATGTTTAAAACTTTAAGACGTTGTTGGAATTCCTACCATTCAGACCTAATGCCATAATAACGACGCATTTTTGCTGAATAAGTTTACAGGCACTTAAACAGCATAAATCGATTAACGGTAGAAATCGTTTCGAGATATTGACACAAACTTCAACTGGGCCATTTTTAAAACAAAACACACAATATGGTCCCTTTGGCGTTCAATAATTTACGTATATTTAGTTTCTAAATCAGGTACGCGTTTGGTATTTGTTGGCCCCGTATACTCATAAAATTATAACCTATCGAAAAGTGCTTAGGACATAAAAAATCTACATAAAATGAGCTTTCCGAATATGAAACACTCATTGAAATTCGTCAATCCATTTTCCAGTTATAGCTTTTTAAAGAATTGATTACCAAAATTTGACGTTTAGAAGCGTATCCAAGCCAAGGGTCCTCAATTCAAAAACTGGCAAAAACGTCTAGAGATATTGATATGACCTGGTAACAACCCATATTATAACGACCAAAAAAATTACCACTGAAATGGGACACACTCGAATTTTTTGTTTTTTTGCAGCACTCTATTGATCACACTGTACATCATGATAAGATTCATCTTACTAAAACTAAATGCAATACAGCTTAAAGTAGAAGAAACGCGGTTTTAAACTTCGTTTTAGATATTCAAAAAAGTTAATTTTTATAAAAGTTACAGCAGTTTGAAAATGGGTCTAAAATTTAAATGGTACGATCTTTTTGTTGAGCAGTTTATATATCACTTTATTAAAAAATAAAACACACAAAACATAGAGGATTTTTTTTTTGAATTTTTGCAGTGTTTTAAAAATTTAGGAGATGATAATTTCCACTAAATTTTCTTTTACAATCATCAAATCAACATATTAAAACAAATATGTGATCAAGCCTTAGCAAGATTTAAAAAGTAAGCATGACACATACATAAAATTAAACCAGATAAAAGCCGATAGCAACGCAGCAACACAGAAGTCCACGCGCTCCTGCCTTCCTGCCACCCAAACTCAAACCACTATTCCTCCAACCGCCTCTCCTGCTTCGTGCGTGCAAAAAAACTGCGTCGAAAGTTGTAGCGTCTGCCGAAGGACGATGAGGGCGCCACCACCCGGCATCCTTAGCGTCGCGACGCTGCTCATGCGTCTCCCCACTCCTTGATAATGCCTGATAGTATCCCACAAGACGGACATTCATTGCCATGTATCCCAAGTGTTATCATTCCTATGTAGTAAGTGAACGCGCCTTTTTTTAATTTTAAGAAAAAAAAACCAAGGTAAGATTTTTTAAAGTTTTTTTTTGCTTTTTTTTTCTTTTTTTTTTGCTAGAGTTTTTTAATTTGCTGCAACAAAAAAATTAATTTAAAAAAGTGTAAAATAAAAAAAATTAAAAAAAATAAAGTGAAAAATTAAGTGACTTTATGACAGTGGCATAAATATAAGAAAAAAGTGGAAAAAACTTTGTGTTCTCATGGAAGACAGTGGATGTTTGACCCTAAAAAGGAAATAAGAAAACGGATTTTAAACTACCCGAAACAAAATGACTTAGGTAAAGTGATGTTAAACTATTAAGTTTAAAGACAGTACTAAATAAATTATTGTTAACTTGCTAACAAGAGAGGAAATATAAAAAATAATCTTAAAAACGTGTACATTGAAGACGACTGTAAGTACTAAGATATATATAACTTAAATATAACCTAAAGCTATTTAACGTGCCAATTTAGAAAAAAACTATTGCTTAAATACTTTTTTTTCCGTTTTAAGAAATTTATAAGTATTTTCAATTAACCTTGGGTTATTTTGCACTTATATGGAAAATTTAAAAAAAACTATTTAAAGAAAGCCTAAAAAACAAAACTTATTTAAATAAGACCTTATTACACTAACAAACCTACCCTATATTTTAAGAGTTTCCGTGGATGATTCTTGTTGGACTCCCCTTTTAAATTTCGATAGCGGATATGCATGCAAAAGGGGTAGCAATGCTTTTTGAAAGGATCGACTATGTGCGTTTAAAACATTCACCCTAACTGACCAATTTAGATACGGACCTAAAAAAATCAAAAAAAGTAAATCAATATACAATAGAATAACAACTTTAAAAGAACGCTTGCAATTCGCGATAGCTTTCTTTGATAAGGTTAAAGTGGGTTAAAATGATAATTAAAATTTATATCTTACAGTTTTTACCCTGAAAATGAAATTTTAAAATTAAGCAAAAACAGCACAATCATCATCCTAGTCTGGTTAGTATTTAAACTTTGCAAAAACCACTGATTTTTTTACATTTTTTTAAATAACGTACATATTTAATAAATTTATCAGAGACCGCCAATAAAAAAATGTGCTGATACAAAACTATTATATAAAAATATGTTAGTACAAACAATGCAAGGTATAAAGGCCTGCGCTTTATCAAAACAAAAATATAATAATAAGGTTTATAAAAAGATGCTTTAAAATATCACCTATAACTTGAAATGTATTAAAGTTACTAATATATGCAAAAGTGCTTAATGACCACTTGAAAAAATATAACTGATTTTTTCGCTAACACCCTTTAAAACGAAAAAAGAAAATCTGAATTGAACGTACCTTTATTTTAATTGAATAATATTATTTTTAGTTAATCAATTAACAGAAGTAAAAAGTAAGTTTATTTAATATATTTACTTTGTTTTTTCTTTGGTAGTCGAATGTATTGGTCCATATATTTATAAAGTTGCAGTTTATTAAAGAAAGTGTAACATAACACGACTATTTTTAAAACGTTGATAATTTTAGGGGAACCATTTCTTACTTTGCTTTCTTTCAGCGCACGCCGCTGTTCATAAGTAATAGAAAGAAATGCAATACGTAGTAGTAGTAGGTAATTGAGAAAACTTGAAATGTAAAACCTCTTATTATTTTAAAAACAAATTTAGCGAAACTTTTAAAATTAAAAAAAATTAAATATATATTAAACTTTTAGTATATTGGGTTAACCAAAACTAGTTTTAGAATACTGACAGTAAAACATGAAAAAAATTTAAATAGTTTTCTCGCAGCAACAGAGCTTGACTTAAAATTATTTTTTAGATTAATTTGTTTGACTTTATTCCCATTTTTTACAAGCTTATCATTTTAGCATTTTAATAATTAAAACCGAATTACAATACCCTCTTTTTTGTAATACCCTTTCGCAAAAAGTAAATATACATTTAAATTATTTTATTGATTAAATACATACCGCTTTGGTCAACAGCAGAAACAGCGAGGTAGAAAAGATGTAAAAGGCAACTTTAAAATATTTTTCAATATCCAGTAAATCTAAAATAAGAGTGGTTAGTTAGTCTCTGGCAGGAACGTTTCATCCGAACGCTCGGACGTAGCCAACCGTAGCTTTGTTTATTATCAGTCTGAGTATATAACGTTGATTTAACTTTTTGTCATCGAGAGGTCAGATATGAAAACAATGAAATAATGAAAATACTCTCTGTCATACGATAGTTGGTGGGGGTCAATGAGTTTGTCAGTTTGATTTGATTTTACACGATTAGTTTTGCGAGTTATAAGGGTAATATTCGTTAACTTTGACGCTCAGCGCTAAAAACTTTTAGTATTTCTTTTAGATAATTTTTTCGTTGTATCTTGAAATGCAAGCTTAGTAATTATTTTTAAAACATAATTTGGCACAATATGAATTATGGCTAAAAATGTTTAAAAAATATTTCTTAAAAATATGAAGTTTGTCTAAGAATAGGTTTTAAGACACTAAAGCCTTGGATAATAATTATTGCAAGAAATAAAAAAAATACAAGTACAAATCTAGAAGTACTACATAATTTAGATATATAGGGGATGTTTTCACAATTAAGGAAAAAAATGATAACTTGGGCTATTTTAAATTATTATGCATAATAAGAACAAAACTTTTTTGTTAGCCACATAAAAAGAGTAAGAAATTATACCATATTTTTATTTATTTTAAAAAATACCGTAAAAAATCTTGATTTAGTTAATATATTTGTTTTTAAAAGGGTTTTGTAGGTTCTTTAAGTGCCAAAGATTACGTATACACTTAAAATTTAATTTTGGCCAAAAGCATTGCAATAAGAATTACAATGTAACATATTTTAAACATGTTTATTTTATTATGAGTATTTGGGCTTTTCTAATTTAAACTGTAAGGATTTATTGTACTTAATAAGTTTAAAAATATTGTAAAACTATAAATATATTTTCAACACATTACGTGTAACATGTAAGTTACTCGAAGAGCTTTTATAAAGTAATCTTAAAAAAGTTAAACTTTATTTTTAACTTTTTATTATACATAAAATTCCATAACAGAGAACAGGTATTTTTTCTTCCTCTCTCCTAATTATCCTTCATTACAAAAGTCTTTAAGTACTTTTCCCAACCTAATTAAACATATAAACACCATTTTGAAATTCCAAAATTACGTGTATTTTATAGAACATAAGCAAAGTCATTGGTGGCTTAACCCAAATATCCTGACTGACATTTTCCGTTTCTTGGAATTAGCTAATTTAAAATTAATAACTATATTTAAAAAAATTAAAGTAAGACAGTTTTTTTGTTAAAGAAATTATATTGGTCCAAACAGTTTTTATTTAGGTTTAGGTAAATAAACTTTCGCTGCGAGGTTACCTAAAAAGGTCGAAGGCGAAAAATGCGAAAGCGAAAAACGAAAATAGCAAGACATAGCATTCCGGCGCTACAAGTGTGAACTCGAGAGCGCTCACATATACAAAACGAAAAGAACGTTAATAAACAATGAAACCGAGAGTCCTCGCTTAAAAATCTTAGCAGTTACTTAAAAATATCACTTAATTAGCAGGCGACTGCCTCCCCTCTTGGGGGCGTGTCGTGAGGTGGGGAGAGACGCTAGCGTCGGCGCGCATAGCACCCCCGCGACGTCTTGTGTCAGTCGTCGGCAGGCGTCCTCCTGCAGCGGCGCCTTCTTTGTAGCAGGAGCGCCTTAAACCCATGTCTTAGCTCGGCGCCTTCACTTCATCGACATCCTTCGTACCGTAAGGACATGCACAGGACGAAGCTTCCTGCGCAATTAACTCTTAACCGCCGACGCTCTTTAAAAGAATACTACCCTTGCTATTCACAGCAGGACTTAGACATAAGAATCATCACTTACCGACAGTTCCTTTAAGACTTCTTATTCTTATGTGTTAAGTTTTACTTTCTTGGACTTTTAAAGTGAATTTTGAACAGTGCAATTGGACTTTAAAAAAATTGTGGTGCGCGATTTTGGTCATGGATTAACTTTGCATTTCTAAGGTAAAGTGTGTACGTGCATGTGCTTCATAAATTTATTTGTTTACGTTTTTAATAAAGTATCTGTTACAAGACTTTTTTTGTTTACATGTTTGTATGCATGAATAAAAAATATTTTGCTTTATTTTTTTTACTAAAAAAGTCTATAGTAAAACAACCTATTAAATATAGTTTGTTATTCTTTACTATTTAGAGAGACCAATGCTACCTACGTCAATGTGTTTTAATTTTTACAATCCTGTAATCTGTAACTAAAATTTTAAATTGTTCAACTAAATTCCCATGACTTATAAATATTTCTTATAAATATAACTAACAAAAATTTAATATTTTTAAAAAATTTCCATATTGTGACGCCAGTGCAAGACTTATTACTTTTAATTCAGTATTTATTATTGTATGATCTACCGTCCTTAATTTCAATTAAAAATATATTTTTTGAAGTAAAAATTAGTGTTTTATCAAATAATAATTAGACTTAATTATTAGCTTTGGAACAATAAAATGGACTTTCCTTATCAAAATAACGAAAAAATAAATATTTTTTTCACCAAAATAAAGCTTTTCTAATAGTATTATAAAAAATACCCTAATTGATGTTATTTAAATTAAACATAAATCAACATAATAAAGAAAAAAGTTAAAGGAAAAAAAAAGCCATAAACATAACTTTTTAGAGAACAACTTGATGTCTTAGCTTATAAATATTACCAAATCATTATATTATGTTTTACATAAAAAACAAAAAAATAATGAAAAATCTAGAATAAAAAAAAACTTTTTATTATAGAATTTACTTGTTAAGTTAGTGTTATAAAGCAGTTTATACATTTTAATTTAGTTAAAAAGATAAAAACCAAAAAAAAAAAAATTAAAGTTGATGTTATGTTTTAACATAATTATTTTTAGATTATTTTTTAAATAATAAAAACTTTTATTATTCTATTTTAAACAATATAAAAATCTAATTTTCCTTATTTTCTTTCTTAGGCAAAAATTTAAAAATAAATTTGGTAATAATTTTTATTAAAGGAAATTAGAAACTTTACCGTAATATTATTATGGTAATATTACTTGCTATAGACTTTATTATAACCCTAAAAATGTAAAAGACTGTAGTTAAAGCTCGTGTGACACCGATTGCTATTTACGTTTTTTAAATCATGGGCTTCTGCTTTAAATTTAAATTAATTTACAAGTAATAGTCCCAATATAGGTTACCTATATAAAAAAATTATAATGAGGTATTGCTTATCTAGTTAAAATTTTTAAAATTTGTAAATACAAGGTGATAAAGCATATTGTTTGGTTCAAATAAAATTTGCTATCGAATTTTTTACAAATTTTAATTTACAGTAATAAACGATTTATATTCAAGACCAATGACAAAAAACGCCAAAGTAATATTAAACATATAACACCATAGGTTCTAAGTAAAAAGTATGTTATTTTTTCTTTACCTTTGGTAATGAAATATTTTGCTACGTAAAATTATCGTATTACACAATTATTAATAAAAAAAGTTTGGATATACTTACCTACTATAAATCCTATTTTAAAAAATTATACGGTTAAGACTAAAATATACAAAACCAAAATAAAATATTCACTTAACTTCTTTACACTGTGCTGTCTTAGAGTAAAATAGACGCTTTAATTCTATCGTGAATGTATTTATACGTAAAACACGCACAAAGAATTGGCCCTTGGTAAAGTCAAACAATGCCGAGACTCTAACTGGAAATACAGGCCTGGAGGGACAATAAGAGCTGGTCTTTAGGGATAAAACATTAAACACAAATGATTTTTATTTTAAATTTATTTGAGAAGCAAAAAAATTAAATGCAGTTAACTTTAAAAAATCTTTCTGTCCACTTTCTTAAATAAAGTATATAACCATTTTAGAATTATAAAAAATAATAAAACGTACTACAGCCCTCATTAAAAAGGAAAAAAAATTTTGTATAAAATAGTAACAATTGTTTCGAGTATGATAGATAAGTTTATTTGGTGTGTTATAAGATAAAAATTATGAAAATGACCTAACATATCTAAAATGGGTTTTTGGGCAGAATTGTAACCCAGATTAAAGCAAAAAATACAACACTGTTATTATTTTTAATACCACTTTAAAAATATAATTTTATCCAAAACACTTTTAATATTTCTTACAGGGAAAATGCTCACTACTACCTAGTTGTATATGTAGCAATAAATATTTAAATTAGCTTTAATATACTAAAAAAATGGTTTCAAAATAAAAAAAAATGCAAATGGACGCTTTTGACGTGCTTAATGATTGGATAATTAAAAGCATTTTGTTTTTTTTTTCAAAGATAGATTGCAGCCCATACATTTTACTTATAATATACAAAAAACGCTTATTTCTATATGCAAAATTAAGCTTACAGAAATTTTCTTGATATCAATGTACTCCAATTTTAGTTTTTTAAGACAAACTAATATTAAGTATTATAAAGTTTATGGTTGAAAATGCATATTTATTTTTTTATTGCAGAATACGCCTACATTCTTTTTTATGTTATATATAGTAGATAGTGTAAATAGCATTTTTCATATTTTCCACGTTAAATTAATTGGATAGGTTAAAAAGAAAAACATAAACTAAGAATTGAAATCTGTATAACTGCTTACCACATGAAGTGACCAGTTTTAATTTATTACCATGTATTGGCAGTGGTTTGTTTTAAAATTATAAATTTAAAAATTCTTTTTACTTTTGGACGTAATAATGAATTTATTAAATTATTATTGAGACAGAAAAAATTTATTCTGATTCGTTGACTTTCCCTATAATTTTGGTTTACTTTTTAAAATGACAATTTTAGAAATAATTTCAATTATACATTTATTTTGATATTTAAATTTACTTCTTTCTTAAATATATATTTTTTTGGTAATACTGATTAAAATTGTGCCTAATAACGATTTTTCTCGCTTTTATTGACACATATTTTAAATTTCCGCCAAAACATATATTATATATCAGTCTCAAATATGTCAGGACTTAATTATTTTTAATGCACACAAGGTTTTCAAAATTAAAATTAAAAAAAACTATTAATAATAATTTTTTTATGATGTGTCCTGTTTAGTTTGCAGTTTAAATAAGCTAGTCCCCATACATTTATTTTTTAATGCTCCTTTATATGTAAAACACCCTTTATAGAACCCTTTATTACCAATATTAATATTTTATTTTAGGCAAATTCTAGACTATTTTTAAGAGTGCTTAAATATTTACTGCGTATAGAAAGTTTTGCTATCTCTACGCCTACAAGTGTTGAGGTTAAAACTTATTTAGTAAAATATTAATGCAAAATGAAAACTTGCAATGAAAGCTAACCACTAATTATGGAAAACATTTTGCAAAAATATCATACTAAACATAATATACTATACAGGAAACATTAAAATAAAGCAAGGGTGTAACGGTATTTAAAAATAATTATAGTAATCAACTATTTTTGCATGTGCGAAAAATAAGAGAAACGTTTTCTCTAAATTTAATCTTTCTCGATACTGTTACACGTAATCTGCAAATGTATGAAGCACGTTTTTGTAAATAAATATTTATTCTTTCTTTTATATGAGAATACAGCCTACAAAAATATTATACACCGATATTTATAAAGAGTAATTCAAATTAAGAAAAATTTTAAAAAGTGTTTCATTACATCTTAGCGAAAAACCTACTTTCATTATTTTTAAAATTTGCCCTTAGTCCCTTAGTAAATACTTTTTTTAAATGTATTATATAAAATGAGACTACAACCTAGTAAAGGTCTAATCTAAAAATTAGTATTTATTCAGTTTTTTTATTAGTATTATCTACAAATCAATTAAAAATTTTATATACATTTTTAGCTGCTTTTTTAACTACAAATGAAGGTAATATTGTTAAATAAATGAATTTTCTTAAGGCTTCTACCATAAATTTGGATTTTTTGGTTAAAATGATACTTTTAAAAGCTTGTAAAATATCTCATTAATATTTTTTAACTTTGTAGTTTTTTTATTTAATTTCTTAGTAAAAAGGTTACGTCAAATATACTTTTTTATTTTACAAGGGAAAATATAAAAACCAAGTTTTTATAACATGTATTTTTACTCCCTAACTTGTATATGAATGAACAACATTAGGGGGGATTTAAAGCTATAATGATTGTTTAATTTAGAAAAACTAATTGCATATCGTCGACCCCTGATGAAAATGGCCTGGTCGCATAGACCAAATTTAACAGGAAGGAGATAAAACTGTTTTATTTAAATATTTTGCCTGTTGTTTCTTTGGGCAAAAAAATATCGTTCTTGAAATAAATGTTTCTTAAAATTTACTTGATCCGTTTATTTTTTTATTTAGTCGTTACATAAGTGACTTTATTTTCCTTTTAATCTGAGCAAGCATGGACTTTAGCCATATTTTTATTTTTCTTGTTCCGCCCTCTGTATGTATTTATTTAACTTGATACGATGTTTAGACGATAAGTTACGTTTGACTTAACAAGATGGCAGTAAAATCTTACATATGGGAAAAACTGGACTTAAGCCATTTTCTTTTAAGGCCCTCGATATATAAAAACCCTTTACAGTAACATTTGTAGGGCGTAGCATTTTCGTCACAGACTTTATCGAATAAGAACAACCTTTGCAACTTATCCCTATTAAGGTCTGGATAATATCATTTAGAAAGGCACCTAGAGCAAGTTTTACGATGTCGCGTCAATCTATGGTTTAAACCAAGGTGTCCTAAAAACCACAGTTTTATCATTGTTAAAAGACAATGCCATGAAATGTCATCTCATGTCTTGTTTTTAATTATTAATGAATTATTAATTACGTATTCGACATCATCAGTCGTGTCAGTTTTTATTTTTTAAAAATATTGGATTAAACCATCTTTATAGGTTAATAAGTCTTAGCAGACATCATCAAAAAGTACAAAAATAACAATTAAAATTTTCCAATATTTCAACAAAAAACATATGTTTCTAAAAAGCCATCTTACCCCATATATCGTATCATTATGGTAAAGGAAGATGACTACATAGTCGAGAGACAATGATAGCCTATACATTTATTGAAATTTTATAAATAAAATAAAAGTAAAATTATATGTACACTGCTATAATTTATGAAAATAATTTCCAAGCTATTAAACAACAAAAACAATTCCGCAAAAATGTTCGGCGATCTGACAATAATTATCGGCTACCGATATCACTCATTGATGGTGTTTAATATAACCAATTATAATATCGACTGTTTACCATTTACGTTATTGTATAGTACATAAACCCGCCTAGGTCAGTTTCAAATATGTGTGAATATTAATGTAATTGAAACTGATATTCTAGTTAATAATTAACCCGGATGTAAGCCGGTGAATTCCATTTTTATTAATTCGTAATATTAGGGTTGTTTTTGAAATGCGTGTGTATCAGCATTTATTTTAATGTGCTTAACAATAAATGTTGAGTGCAGGTATAAAATACGGTATGTAAAAAGTACTTTTAAATAATACACTTTAATGTTCTATATTTTAATAAATAATAATAATAATTTTTTATACCTTCTTTGGTCTCAGTATATAAAGCTCAATTGTTTATAAAATGATGTTAGCTAATAAAGAAAATACAGCTTTTAAATATTGATTTGCTTTAGTTCTGGTTAGTTTTATTTTGTTTAAAGTTTTTGTTGCAAAAATAATATGTACAGGAATATTGCCCTTTTCTCCAATATGTGTTTAAAAAGTAATCTTAATTTTTAGCCTAAATACCCGGTATTATTCAAATAAACACAAAAGTAAATTTATGACAAAATTCTGATATTAAAAGTAAAATTAAAATGCGGCTCCTCATATTATATAAAGTGCATAAATAATTGCAAACATTTTATTTCCAGTATTACAAGCTAATACTGATTTTAAAGTAGCTAAAATCCAAAGTTATTGACTCAAAGAAAAAAATTAGGTATACCAACCAGAGAATCATGTTTTTTTTGCTAAAGTTACCTTTAAATATGACTTTACTTAGTATGGACATAAGTTTCTCAAATAAGATTCTATGCTTGATTTGGATTCTTTATGCTACTGGCCATTATAAAATAGTCAATACGACATTACCAAATATTTTTTCACCTCTTTAAACCTAACAGAAATTGACCTGCATTATTTTTTGAAATACTTTTACGAAAACTCAGTATTTGTAATACGATATAAGCAGTACACTAACCGTACTATTTCTTTAAAAAAAATTTGACATTAAATTTCCCTTCACCATTTTGTCGAGACTGAAAGATAGATTCATTAGTACTGTGCCGGGGATTTATATAATTTATGTACCCTAGTCTTCTTTACTCATCATAATTTAATACGCTCATTCACCATTTTGACAAGTTAAAAGAATATACTAACTAGCCCTAACAATTAAGCGAAATAAGCTGGAGAGACAATAAAGGATATTTAAATATAATTTATATTTTTGTTAATTAATTGACACCTAACATTATGTAAATTAAAAATATTCTTGCATTCAAATATGTTTTTCTAAATGAATATCAAGTTTAATTTCACCTCTTTGTATCAAAATATTTTTTACTCTATATTAGCTGTTATAAAAATATATAAAAAAATAGTATGTCTGGAAAATTTAAATTACTGATACTGCTACGAATTATACAAAAAAATAAAAAATATGGTTTAGTTAAGCTTTTTTTTTTAATTTATGCTAATATAACATAAAAGTAAAAAATATTTTTTATGGACAAACAAAAATCATACTTTAAAAGTAAAAAATTATTTGGTAAAACCTATGGATTTTTTCTTTTTCCACACTTTTATAAAATGCGCATAATACTGATTTAATTATGCATATATAAAGTAAACCAGAAGTTACTAGAAGCGTATATTTATAATTTAGTAATAAAAGCTAAACGAAAATTCCAATAACTTTAGTTATTGGAATTTGTTTAACCTTGGTTAGTTCTGGTTAGTTTTGAAAAGGTATTACTGCGATTTTCTGTACTTGGGCAAATTTTTAGTGCAATTTTGTCTATGCGGGTTAATCCATTGATTTGCTTTACTCTAAATTAAAGTATTATAACAAATTTAGATCTTTAAAAACATTTTAAGCATACTGTACCTTCATTTAAATATTGACATTTGCCTTTTTGATGCTGTATCATTCTAATAACTTTGGATCTTAAATGGTGCAAGTAAAAACAAAATAACTTTTTCCTTTTTATTTAATGTGGTATTCTTTATTAAAAAAATCAAATGGCACATTAACAAAAATTTCAAATATTTTTAAAATAATAAGTTAAGCATTTTAGGGAGTGTATAGAAAAAACGAAATAAAAACGCTATAAGGTATTTTGATCTGATCTTGGTCTTGGTCCTGCAGCTATTTATTATGTCAAAAAAGTCAATTTTTTTTAGTTTAAATATTTTAAAAATAATTAAATATTGTACCTGTGGTACCTTTTAGATTACTCAAAATAAATAGGATTGTTTTTTAAATTTTGTAATCAAGGTTTACTATTAATTTAAAAAAGAAATCTTTTTTGTATTTCTGTCTTTTGCTTTTTACAAATTAAAATTTTCTTTATTTTAATTTAAAGAACAAAATTTTATTACGTTTTATAATAGTCTCCGTCGTTATTAAATACATAAATAATTCTATATCTTTAACAATTCAGTTTCCAAAACCTCTTTTACATAAACCCTTTTTTTAAAGCCTTTTTTTCAAAATTATCTTTATTTGATTTCCTGACGTTTTATGTTTTGGATTGTTTTCCTAATAAATGTTAATTATTGGTTAATTTACTTCGGACTAATAAAATTTAATCAATAGGAAAGATAAAAAAATATTTTATTATTTTTTGCGTTTTTTCTTTTAAGTCAATAAAATGTTTTAAAAACAAACCTTAAGGTAGTTCACTCTCAACAAACGTAGACAATAGTATTGCCTTAAGGCCCCCACAGCCTATGGTTAATTTCGTCCATTCGTATCGTGGCGATTAGGAACGGCGCGGCGCGGCGTGTTGAATCGCCGATCTGTTTTGCCCACACATTCCAGGTAATTTGGACCGTTTGTTTTGTGCGTCCTACCGTAATGTCATGAAAAGAAAGCATTTTAAATAAAAATAACAAATATGAACTTTTGCCGTAGTTCCCTTGGCTTCACTTATGCAAAAAAAAACGTCAATTTCAAATAAAATGCCCCATCCCCATTAGTAGGGACGCCAGCAGAAATTTTTACCGACGATGCGCACGAAGAAATAAACAAAAAAATTAGCGCTGTTCCATATAAGATTAAATACGCTTTACCAAAAGTTAGAAGCTCTCAATGCTTTAAATTATTATTATAGTAGGAGACTGTACACAACACATGATTTCTGTTCGTTATTCAGTAATATTTTACACTATTTCACACTTTTTGGACCTACCTTATCCTAAAATAAATCTTTCATAAGAGCGATTACGTAAAAAACAGAATAAAATAGTATACACTATTTCTTAATAATACACAGCCCTATGTAAACTTTCAAAAATTAATATCCTTTTTACAAAACGATTAAAATATTAGTTTTTTTTAAATTTGCTAATAATTGGATTTGTAGAGCTAAAGTTTTTAAAAAATATCGTAACAACCGTTTTCGAGATATTCCGAAATGAATGCATTGCGTTAATACATGAAAGATATCGACAATGGTGATTATGCACAATATGATTGTTAATATCTCGTTTCACAGATGATATTTTTTTTAATTAGATAAAAGACACTTTTAATAACCCTATATTTTAATTTTATTTAATTCTTAAGAAAAGCCCTTTTAGAAGTGAACTACCATAAGCCTATTATTGTTCATTAGACAGAACCTTAATATACAAAACTTCTATTGACGGGCAGCTATTAAAGCTGGGAGATTAAATAATAAATACGTCAATAAAGGTAATATGAATATTTAGATTTTACATTTGCAAAATTAGTTTCGACTAAATATGTTTTGTTTAAAATGTGACATGTGACCGGTGTTCCTATTTATTCAATTATGGATCATTGTCCGCTATACACACAAATATAACACACATTAACACGTTAATGTATTTCGCCAAACATACGGCGATATCAATCAGCAATGGGCGGTAGCATCAATGACACCCCCACCCCTGCGTACGTAATTTGGTCAATGGCTTACACATTATGGTTAATTGTGGTATCCCACACTGTTGTTCATTAAATGTTACGCTTCAAATCACGTGATCAACACGTGGGGCGAAAGTAAACAATAGTTCTAGTTGTATGTAGTGTTAAACTACTGTTAGTGCATGCATCCTTCATTAAATAGAAGACGTTGCTTAATACGATGGATATAGATAGGACCTTATTCTTAGTAAAGTAAGTCTGTTTAAATGTTAATGCTTATTACATATACACAAAGTCGGAAATATACCCATTTGTTATGACTTCATTTAAGTTTAGTATATTCCAAACAGCGGTGACAACAAACGTTTGAAAAAAATTGGTGTGTGATGATTAATCATTTTTATATTTTTGGGCATGTGAGGTATCCGTCACTGTCAATCAAAAACATTGTTGGGTTAACTTGTTGTCGAAAAGTTTTTCAAAAAATTTTAAATAATGCCGAGAAAAAGATAAAGTAGGTATAATGATCAATTGCAGCTGATAATTTTAAATAATTTCGCTTTTTTTAAATGGAAAGGAACAAGTCCAAAACAGAATCGCACGTCAAATTGAAAACGTAACAGCGAGCCGCAGATGCAACAAAATTGAGCCCAACAACGATTGCAAATATTAAGAAGAACGGGGTAAAATTATACCAGGTTTACGCTTCGAGTATGTCTTTTAAGCAAAAGACCGTAAGGACCAAAATTACAACATAATTGAAAAATATATTTAGGGACCCAATTTATTCTATGTACGCCAGAAAAGAATATGTAACATTGGCAACAACAAAAGAAAAGTTTATGGAAGAAACTCAATATTTTCAGTTTTTCATCGACTGCTTAAGAAGATGGATCAAAAGTATAGACTTTCAAGTGGAAAAAATCAAATCATAGAAAATATTTTATGGACTTGCTAGATATTGTTTATTAAAGATCAATTTTTTAATAGAGCATATTAAAAATAAAAATTTAGGTCAGAAATTTGTTGATTGTTATTAGGTTTGTTATAAATTAATTTTATAAGATTTTTTTTTATTTTTTGAAATTAAAAGTGTATAGCCGAATGCAAAAATTGAAATATAGTTCTAAATCATTGTTTGTAAATTTCTGAAGGTATAAAAAACATAACAGACTATAAATTTCTGAACGCGATAGTAAATGTTCCAATCTACTATTGATTGACAAAAATATCTAATTATCTATTTACGTCATAAGTTTTTTTTGTACCTGGATGACGTAACTACAAATGGGTATACTTCCGACTATACATATTATGGAGGTGGCTTCTGACAAACTGCCTTTTATACTGGCTGTATTTTTTATATTATCCCAAATTAGTTTCTTAAATCTTAATCCGCTCCTGCTGAAGCATCTTAAGTAGAAGACCGTTGTCGACTTACCTCAGTGGCCCACCAGCATAACGCCTAACTAAAACAGCATTACAGTCAGGTATTTTCAAGATATAAGAAAATGACCAAACATAGGTATCAATTACCTCTGACTGCAATAAAAATTCTCTAAATTGATCCTTTATGACCATACCAACAGAGGTGAGAACAGTTCAGGTCCGCACTACGACATCGGCAAATAAGACATCATGAATATACGGTCGGGTGGGATAATTAGGCTAACCTACCCTAGTAGTACCATAAAATGCTGATTTCCAGGGTTTTTACTGCAACCAGAAGCAGTCGAGACTTTTAGTCATTTTCTTATATCTTCAAAAATACTATACTTATTTAAATATTATACTTATACTACTATACTAACTTTAGTTTTAAGCTTTCTGATGATACCAAGTGTATATTAATTATACAAAAATTTGAAAAATATATATTCTTTGAATATATTTATTTCGTTGCGGACATTCCTAAATAATTTTGCACTAATAAATACAAAAAAAAGTGAGTAGATAAAAAACATAATTTTGGAATGTCTTAAATTATTGTAAGAAAAAGGTCAATTTAAGAATATTTTAAAAGTAAGGTAACAAATATTTTAAATGACCTTTTAATTAAAGCGGAAATAACACAAAAAACTGAGTTTTTAGTTTTATTAATATATTTTATTTTGGTTTTTATTAGTCCCCATTCTTTTTTAAATTTAAATCTAATAGGTCATTATTGTCTTTTTGCTAGCTTTTAAATTTAGAGTTGGTCATATGTATGTAATAATTGACTACCCACTACAAATAAATAGGTTTAAAAATCCAGTAAAAAGAAATCTCAAGTTCTAGACTAGATCAACTTAAAGTCTATATGTGTTTTGGTGAAAGCGCCAGGAAATCATAGAAGAATGACTGAATATTAACTTGTAACTTACAAGACGACGCGACGTATAGTTTATATAAGTGTAGCTAACTATTTTTTTTCATTTAAGCAGCCTTTGGCTATAACTTTTTTTTAAGTCAATTTTTAAATGTTTTTTTTTTTTTTTTAATAAAAAGCCTTTTAACTGCCAGATGTAAAGCTGATCGCTAACACAAAAATTAAAGCAACGGAAGAAATATGTTTGTTAGTGTTAAACTCGTAGCTTGATTTGATTTATTAAAGGTAAAAATATGCAAATTGCTTGAAACTGATTTGGGCAACAGAGAAAAAATAATCAACCAATTGCCTGTTTATTAAGACACCATAGAGTATAAAAGAAATACATTACTAACAACAGAGAAAGAATATTTTGATCTTAAACTTTTGTGCACACCAAAATTGGAGGTAATTTTTTATATCGGCTATTGCCCTTTGCTTTCATTCAGCGATCGGACCTCCTTGCGTTTTATTTTTTTTTTACTACAGAGCGTTTAAAATCTAATATTTAGATTTTAAAACATTTTCTAAAGGAGTAATCGTTTTATTACCAAAATGCATTTTAAAGTAAAAATCTATGCTAGATAACTAAAAAATTTCCTATTCTACAATAATCAATTTAACTACATGTGCTAAGATTCTGTATCTCACATATCCATAGAGACATAAAATAAAGTCGAATGAAATCAAACTTCGTTTACTATTTCTGTATAAGGTTTTTATTAAGCATATTTTATTTGTAATATGTATATATACGAACAAAAAAAATAAAAAAATACAGACCCAGAAATTATTCAAAAATCTGGACCCATTCTTTAGCTTAAATATGTTATTCTTCATCTGATATCTCAATTCTATGATGGTAATTTAATAACTGTAATTAAAGACTTTCGAAAAGTAATTCCGAAAAGTAAGTCGCCAAATGGTCATGTTAGCTTTTTTAATAATATTTTTTTATGAAATTAAATCACCAAGCATTTTTTGAAATATTAATCCTTTTTAGGGCTTTATTAGTATACAGCAACTAGTTGTAATGTTAGGGCGAAAAGAAATTCGATAATTTAAATATATGCATTTTCGAAGCTTTTTTTTAAAATCTTTTTATAGTTATTCGCTATTGTAAAAAATATTTTTTTACTTCTAATTTAGTTTATTAATTATTTAACTCCTCAGAATAAAAACTTGTACAAACTAGACAAAATAGCACTATAGCGACAGCCAAAACCTCGTCCAGTATATCCAAAAGTTTATATACAGAGCTGTTAAAGTAATCCTAAATAGTACTTCAAGTACAAGTAAAAGTACTTGTTAAAATGTACTTGCTTTTTCAAGTAAATTCAAAAGTACTTGAGGTACTACCTAAGTATTTTACTTAAAGTAAAACAAAGTATTTGAAGTAATCCAAAGTAACTGAAGTAAATAAAACTACTGCAGGTAAAAGTAGTTTTACTTGACTAGCATTTTTTAATAACAACAAGTTAAATGAGCCTAAAATGTATTAGGGCAAAAGAAAATGTATACTTTGATAAATAAATGATTTACCTTACCAGGAAATTTTTGGGGTTTGGAGGTCCAATATAATTTTTTAATTTGATCCAAATGCATTTTTTATTTTTAGTTTTAAAACCTTACTTAAATAAACAAATTATATTCTAATGCAATACTCTGTTTATTGTGCCACGACCTATGTATTTTAAAAATCAAGAAAAGCAGCTCAATATACACTTGGGATTACTAGAAAAAGGTGCATTTAACCGCATTTGTCCCATTTGTGCTATTTATTTTTTCTGACAAAACTAAAGGATAATACAAGGTAATTCAATAATAATAATAGTAATACCAATATATTTCTTCTTTACTGAAAAAAGTGAAGGCTTTAAATTACAAAACTGCATTAACAAACATTAAATTACTAAGAAAAAAATATGTTATTTCTCAGACTTACTTAATTGCTGGTAAAAATTAGTCATTGTCAAATGTAAAATTGCCTAGGACAAGATCTAGCTATATTTTAAAGATTTCTGTAAAAAAGTAATCCCTGGATTTAAACAAATAACAATAACAAATAAGGTAAGTGAACCATTATCAGACATGAATAAGTACATACAATTGGCAATATTTTAAATTTATGGTTTGGAAACCAACAAAACTAAAATACCTAAAAAAATAAAAGAAGGAAAATATTAATAAGCCTGGTTTAGCGATAACGTGCGAATACACCTGTGCATTAGTAGCAATTACCGGCGGATATATCCGGGACTAAAATGCATGCATGGCCCCACGCAACCCTATTTTCTGAATAATAATTAAGTAAACTATTTTTATACTAACCTGTAACTTCATCTTAGTGACGGTTGCAAAGTTACTTGGATATGCAGAGTTTTATTTTTTAAACCTCCCTGTTGACTTTAAATGGAATTTAATAGGTATAAAAAAAATCAGATGTGCAACACATTTATTTTTCTTAAATTTATAATCTGCTATAGGATGTTACAAAATATATATATATATATATATATATATATATATATATATATATATATATATATATATATATATATATATATATATATATATATATATATATATATATATATATATATATATATATATATATATATATAATATATAATAAAATCCTCGGGTGTGGCTAAGAAAGCTCACCGGGACAATTAACCAAACTTTTGTAACATTAAACAGAGATTTAAACGACTATGGCGCCGTCTAACAGACTAACCTCAATGCAATCAGTAAAGCATATTAATACGAAGAAAATGGTAAAATGTTAAAACTGTTAAAAAATGCCATCTAGCTGAGCATTGTCACGATATTCAAAAAACGCAAAATAGACACACTTTGACAAAGAAAAAATGGCCACCCATCAAGAGTTTGTGAATTTCGAACGAGGAGTTTGCCATGCCACGTCGGGCGGCGCTGAGCGAAATCTAAAGTAAGTTAAAAGAAATCACTTCTTTTAACTTGTTGCATATTTCGTTAAGTCGAAATTCACAAACCCGTGTACTAATAGACCATTTCATCACAATTTTTTTTGTGCGAATGCGTCGGTATCAGCCATTTTTTTCGTACTGTTTTTTGTAAACAAGCATGTTAAAGGGCCTGTTAACACATAATTAAAATAAAAAAATACTAAAGAAAGTGTAGTTATTGAAGAAAAGAAATACGAAAATAAAGAAAAAAGTGCCTTAATTAGCAAATAAGTTTTTTTTTATCGATTATTTATTATTATGATATCAGTACGAAAAGGAACGACGAAACGGTGTTGTTATGGAGTATGTAAGAGTGATACACGCTATAAATCATTTAAATACAATACATATTATTTTATATAACAATATAACAATTGTATATATGTGGTAGGTCTAATTAGAATAAAATTATAGATACTTTTTGTATAGTAAAAAAGTAATGATGCCTAACCTCTCAATCAGCTCACTTCTTTTTCCTTTTTGAGGACGTCCATGACATTTGAGCCACCTTTTTAATTGCATACAATTATGGGCTTCAACTGAATTATAAATCAGTGAAGCACCATCAACGATTTTTTCTAGTAAATGATTTAATTGGGGAGATAATACTGCATTCCCAGCCATTGTCGATCAAAACAGTACGAAACTTTTGAATTGCCGCTATTTCAACATGGCGACTGCGCTTGCGCTTGTCACATGATCAAAAGGCCTATGGGTGACCATGTATATATATATATATATATATATATATATATATATATATATATATATATATACACGTTCGGCGCTTGAAAAATTTCGAATATGATTTTTGCGCAATGTAGTACAGAGAAGGAGACGGAGTAGAGAGAGAACAAATTTCGCTCCACCCTGGGCGGTTATCGTTCGTCGTTGCGCTTATCAGTCCGGTCAAAGTTCGGTTGCAATTCCTCGCATACCTAAGTACGTGTTAGCCGATCATGTTTACAATTTATTTCACCTTTGGTACGAAGACGGATACAGTAATAAAATAAAAAAGGTCTTCACTGTTAAACAAAAGATTAATATCATTAAATGGTATTGTTTTTGACTTGCGATTATGGGCACGTTAAAAACAACATACATTTTATCTATCGTGAGCGCGTAAAATTCCAATACTTGATTCGAGGCTGACCTATGGCTTCAAGCGCATTAAAATCATGCGTGACCTCAGCAAAGAAATTAAATTCACATTGCGAGCGGTACGGAGAATCGGCGTCGCTATCGGTGGAGGTTTCCTATGCAGTCGTTCTCTGTTACTTCTATCTATTATGTCTAATACATTAAAATTAACTTGCAAACGTGTATATATATATATATATATATATATATATATATATATATATATATATATATATATATATATATATATATATATATATATATATATATATATATGTATATATGTATATATAAACTTGGATAGGTATTTTCTGGATGTATGGCTAAAAATAAGCAACAACAAAAAAAGTTTGCATTGGTAATAATAGACTAGAAAAATGGTTGCTAATTTTATTTTTGGTCATTTAAAGGCCACGATTTTGTGTCCTTATTTAACGGTTCGTGGGTGATACTTCTAATTTTAGTACTTATTTTACAAGTTATCTTAGGCGATGTTTTTTTGAGTTATAAATATTTGGATACAAATGCGTTTAAAAAAAAATTAAAGGAAAAGAGCACTATGAACGCTTTTAATTTTTTTAAATTCAGAAAACACGAATTAATAGATGTAAACATAAATAGATAAAACTGTACGAAAAAAACTATTTTCTATGATAATTCGTTAGTATCTTGTTTAGCCCATTAGTCGATATTTAATCTATGGGCGTACATGCCTTTTAAAAATACTTGTTCTTTGTTTTTAAGAGAAATCTTAATACGCCCCGTATTAAATATGTAATACTATCTTTGGCTGTTATTATTGAGTTGCTGATAAGATTGCCAGATGTTATTTTTCTTGTAATTATGTTTGTCTAACTTTTAATATCTTTTTCGTTTCAGACAACGTATACATGGACCTATAAAAATGACTTCTCCCCCCTAAAAGGTAGGAAATATGCTGTCACTTTTTTTTAAGTATTATAATTGAAATATTAATACAACTTATATTACATTATTGGAAAAAATGATTTAAGGATACCAAGATACCAAGAATATGTAAAATGAATACCATTAACTTGTTTATTATTTGTAACTTTTGTTCCATAAAAATTAAAACACGTAATTGCAAGCTCTAAAATAAAGTGTTAAGTGTATTTTAAAATAAGCGGATATGGAGTCCAAGCTCCCTTTATTTAGGAAAAACAACTGGCTTTATCTTTCCTTCTATGTGGTGGTCATATTTAAAAATTTGCTATTCATATATTTTTTTAATGAAACAATGTGACTTAAATAATTTTTCCTGTCTTAGCACTAACCAATGAAATTTTTAATTTTTGCTTTTGGTAACCCAATCTAATGGAATAGTTCGTCCAGATGTAAACTAAACTTTTACAATGATGGCAACAAGAATTTTCTACTAAACCTGTAAACATAGTTTTTTTAATATAATATTTCAGTTTTGTACAAACATTTATTTTATAGATAAATCAATATTAGTAAAAAGATTGAAAAAAGCCACTTTTTTGTACCTATACCGAGTGAGAACAAAATCAATGTCAAGCAGTCTATCTTCTTAAATAAAAACATAACGATTTAAATTTCGGAATAATATATTGAGTTATCAGATGTCGATTTTAGATATAATAATTTCTGCCTATCAATTTCGGTTTAACCGGGAGTGGCGTGAATTTTGACATTTTAAATGAAACACACCGTATATTTCTTAAAATTTAAATTTGACCACATTTCTAATATAAAATCTGTAATATATCCCATACCTCTGCTTTTTGGTTTCCGGGAAAATGGTGATTGAAATTGGTCGTTTGCACATTATGCAGTTCTATGAGGAAATAAACAATTAAAATCATAAAAATGTGATATGTAGCTTTTCGTGGAGACTCTATCTGCTAAGGCCACAATATTACTACTTTTTGCTTTACCGCTGCGGAAATTGACTTTCCTAATATTAGAACTTTAAAAATTTTAATAACGCACCGTCTGTTGAACATTAGATTTAAATTAGGCATATCTTTCTAAACCTTTTGTTTATGGGGACCTTTATCTAAACCTAACAATTTTTTAGATATAAACCCTTTTTTTACATATAACTGCATATTATGTGGTCCTTTGGATATTTTAAATCGTCATTTTTAAAAATTAACTAAGATAGATAGGGGATATAATACAGGTTTCATATCAGAAATGGCTTATGACATTTAAATCCCAAAAAAATACAGATATTTTTTATTAAAAATAAAATTGCCATTTGTTTAAACCGAAATGAGTGTGTTATTTATCCAAATTGAATATATGACACAATATAACATCCAACTGAAAACATATATTTTATTAAAAAATATAACTGTAGTGATTTAGTTGTTACCTTGTATATAATTTAAATAGATATATATATATATATATATATATATATATATATGATATATATATATATATATATATATATATATATATATATTATATATATATATATTATATATATATATATAATATATATATATATATATCATATATTTATATATATATATAACGTAATAATGAGAGTGTTAATTTTTATTAGTTTCCAAAATATGTAATAATGTAAAAACGTCATAACATCCCAAAACTGATAAAATTTAGATATTTTTTGCATCAATTAAAAATATTGATAAAAATTTAAAAATCCGCTCCTTTGTTGTAGATGTTTAGTTAGTTTAAACCTTTCTTTAAAAAAATACATTCTGAAAAATTTTTTTTTTTAATATATATATAGTATACTAATATTATATTATTACTATGTTTTTACTACTAAACCATATAACACATAAATATTTTTTTAATTTGTATAAATATACTATATACATATGATACATATATAAATTTGTAAAAAAATATATATATATATATATATATATATAATATATATATATATATTTATATTTATTATTATATATTATTATAAAATATATTAATATATATATATATATATAATATATCAATATATATATATATATATATTATTAGAACATTAAATTGTCTAAAAACTTAAAAAAATATTTTGATTAATATTACCCTTCTTCTGTTTAAATTTTATCAATTAAACGTCTTTTCTTGCTGATTAAAAATTATCGTAGCATCCCACTTAAAAGTTAAATCGTATGTTTTTAAACTCGTGACACCGTTTATCCACTAAATAAATTAAGTATAAAGAGTAATCACAAACATTGGGAACATGTTGAAAAGTTTATTATGTTTGTATGTGTTTTAGTTTATTTGTCTTTCGTATTATTCTTGTTTATTAAAGAAGATTCGATCCATCTTTATCGACAGAAATATGATCCAGTATAAAAACTTTAGTGAATGTACGCCCATTATTCTTACAACTGTTACAACATAGCGAACATTTATTTTTTACTTAATTATAAATAGAATTTTCATTTAGACTAATTGCCTAAAAAATAGTTAGCCTTATATTCAAGAAATTTATTTAAACATTTTTCGAAAATGTGTTCCATATAATTTATATATAATATGAAAATTATTTAGGCTACTTGCCAAATTTTATAATAAATCTATTATCATTTTTAACACATTAAAAAATGTAAAAAAATAAGCAATACACTTATCACTTTTTAAATTTTTGTTTTAAGATTAAATTGTCGTATATCTTAAGAATGGTTATTAAAATTATTATTTTTAAAAACAAATAAGTTATCTGTATTCAGTCCGATATTCGGCAAAATACAAATATTAATAGAAATTGAAGCTCTACCTATATAAATAGGGTGATTCAAAAAACATATGCCATCACTTAACCGGAGATACCTTGGCCCAAAATAGGACAAAAATTTTATTTAAAAGGGCTTTATTTTAAAGATACAGTGTATGAAAAAAGGGGGGTTTTCTTTTATTTTCAAATCGGATTTTTCCATTTAAATTAAACTTGGCACATTTGAAACATTGACTGAGATACACCATCTAATGATAAAATTTTCTTACTATTATGGTACAGTAGCGTTGCTTCTGACAATTTTCTCTGCTTACGCAAAAAAAGTGCTTTTGATAAACTTAACAGCTTTCGAAATATTCTTATTTTGAACTTGCTTGGTAAAGTCTATTTATACATATCTATTTAAACCAAGAAAAAATCAGTCATAAATCTCCCAGTTAGGACGGTAGTCAAAAGACCCAATAAATATCCTAAGTAAACAATCCGCTAAAACCCCATAACAGCTTTTTTTTGCCGGACTTTTCTAAAAATATTCAAGAACCATTTTTTATGCTCAATGAGTTAATCGAAATATTACCTGAATATAGGCATTTTTTGAAAAACAAAGTAATTTTTCGCGCTAAATTATTTTGTTAAAAGGTTATCAATAAGAAAAGATTTGTGTTTATAGATTTTTTTTGGTATTTGGAAAAAATTGGTAATAATTATTTTAACCTGGACAAAAATTCTCAAACATTGTGTATATAATGAGGCGTGTCAGCTGCCGAAAATTTTATGACTGGTTTTTGCTTAGTTTAAATATAAATAAATTTACTTTACAAAATGGGCTATATTAAAATTAATAACAATACTATTTTTTTTAACAAATTCACAAATTAATTTAAATAAATTTATGTAGTTATTTGAGCAACGGGTAAATAATTTTAGATATTTTTTGTAAAAATTACAGTTGTCTTTGATTTTAAACGTTACACTTTTTGTGACACGCAAGTTTAAAAGTATTTTAAAAGTGGTTAAGATTATTAAGCTAATTCTAGAGCACCCTGTTTATGTAAAACTAAGCAGACAGTAAGAAAATGTTAAAAAATCAATAAAATTTCGTTAAGCTATATCTCTGGTCCATAACTGTAATAAAAGTAAACTATGCTAAGTTTCGTTCAAGAAAGCCTTATTTGAAATAAAAATAATAAATACACCATGTATCTTAAAAATTAAAGCATTTTGAACCTATGATTATGAACATTTTTGTCTTGGTCAAGGAATCTCCCATTAAGCGATAGCATATGGTTTTTGAAACACCTTGTATATATTAACAAAGTAATACTGAATTTTAACTAACATTTTTTTTAAGGAAGTTTTCTTATATAATTAAATGGCTGATAACAAATTTTAGATTTGTGGAATTCCGTCTATACACTGGGTTGTAGATTCACTATCTGGTGAAAAGCCCAAATAATATTTATATTTATTTATTTATTTATTTATTTTTTTGATGCAACGTTCGTAAATCCATATGTTATTACCCTAAATGAAAAGTAACATTACATAACCAAAAAAAAAAAATTATTTTGAAAAAACGATTTTCAAAAAAAAAATGAGATTTTTAAGATGTTACTACGTAGGTAACCAGTAATTTAATATTTATAAAATATTTTTCTTTTACACCACATTAGAAATAGTTAACCCAATTGGCAGCATATTATGATATTTTTTAATTTTGAGAATACGATTAACAAAAAAAAATGAGATTTTTAAGATGTTACTACGTAACCAGTAATTTAATATTTATAAAATATTTTTCTTTTACAATACATAAGAAATAGTTAACCCAATTGGCAGCTTATTATGATATTTTTTTGGTTATGACACCTTTCCTGAACATAAATGGTTGTGACAGAAAAACAGTCACAACAATAAATACTGTCATATTTTGTTTTAAGTAAAAATTTGACACTTTTCGTCTGGCGGTGACAGTGGTCTAATTTAAGGTATTTGGGTTGTGAAATTTTTCTAAGATCTTTACTGTCCTCTTTAATTAAAATTTTTGCATATAATACCATAATATGCGCAAGTATTTTTAATAGCCTAATTAGTTTAAATATCAATCATAAAATTCCTGCTAGCCTAGTGGACATGCTGGGCTGCTGCTGACGTATTCTTTTAATATATTATTTTCCTGATTTAATGCAAGCGCATTAAAACAAAGATTAAGGTTCTTAAAAATAGTTGTAATTTTCTAGGACCACATTGTTATAAAAAATATCTGGTGCCTCCAGACGGTAATCAATGGTCAGTATTCTCACGTAGTCACTGCTACAGGTTCACGCTTTATTTAGAGCTTTTCTACCATTTCTTATAAACAATTTATAAAAATGTAGGCAATTAATGTTATTAAAAAAAAACCTTTTGTAGCATTTTTTGTAAATAGCTTATACCAAAGATTGATACTACTACGAACTATAATATTCTTTGCTTATACACAGAATATCTTTAATTATCTATGTTATTAGAAATATTAAGGAAATTATAGTCTGACTCAAATAAATAGACAAAGAAAATAGATTACCTTTATCTAGAGAAAAATCGACGCTTTTCCATATTTCTTAATGTTTAATATTGACATTGCCGACAAATTCATATAAAATTAATGCCCGAACGTTACGGGAAAAGATATTTCGAACCGATAACTTCAATTACCCAGAAGTATACAAAAGAAGTAACTTAGGAATATTAAGCTGTTATCTACGTCTTGATCAAACCCCGCCTTTTGTCACGCAAGAAAGGCGGCCAATGAGAAAGTCAGGTGAGCGAAGCTCGTTGCAGGAATGAAAGCCCGACTATTTCAGCAGTTAGTTTTAAAACCTCTCTAAAAACTTTAATTAGTTTTCGGTTGTTTATTTTGGGATTTAGCCTGTAATGAAAAAACTTAAGTGAATTTTTATTATGGTAGAGAGATTGCGAAAAATGCAATGTAAAACATGTAGCTTAGCTTGATTTTTCATAGATAAAAATGGTCTATTTGTGTTTTTTTTACGAAAACTTATTATTAACCTGGTATTGGTAAATTTATAACTATTTTCTAATTCATTATTGTATAAGTAAAATTAAACCAAAATATAGTCAAACTAGAATTTCGCCTGCGGCTTCGCTCGCGTGGATTACGCGATTTTGGCTGTCTTTTTCCCGTTTTTGCTGATATATTATTTTTTTATGAGACTGTACACACAACACATGAGGTCTGTTCGTTATTCTGTTATATTTTACACTACTTTACACTTTTTGTTATTAACAAATGATACACCATTTGTTAATACCTAACAAATAAAACTAGTAAACTTTTAGAAATCAATATCTTTTTAACACAACGGTCGAGAAATTCAGATTTTTTAAAATTTTCTTATACCTACTTTGATTTATATTGCATAAGTTTTTAAAAAATATGGTTAACATGAGTTACAGTTTGATTGTCAATACCTGGTTTCACAGACGATATTTTTTTTTTATTTAGTCCAGTATCTGAAGACCTGAAAGTACCCAAAGCTGTAAATAAATCTGTACAGTTTTCATTTGTGGCGCAATTCTTAGGTCTTCGCGGATACTTTCAAGCGAGAAAAAGTTTATCACGATTCTGACGTGGGAACCCGCTGAAAATGACCCCCAAAGTCCCAAAAATGAGTTTCCGCGAATATCGGCCAAAATATGCGAATTAAAGAATTTTTGTTTAGACAAAAATGAAGATCACCACAAAATCTACAAAAACTGTTTTTACCATTTTTTTCGTAACACCAATATTTTTGCCAAAAACGATGGTCGAAAAATCTATAACATACAGATTTTCTAGAACTCCGGAAACGGCTAAAAAATGCAGATCGGCACAACAATTTTTTATCAAACGCAAGAAAGATGGTGAAGAAAATATTCATTATAAAAAACAAATGTCAATAACAAACCATTTAAACAAATATATCTATAAATTAATAAGATACTCTTAAAATATTGTAAAAAAAAACTTTTTTTACTATTCTAGAAAAATCAGAATGGACCCAAACTCATATTATTATGCAATGATAGGTACGGCTTTTCCCATTCCGATGAACTTTGAATGGTTAAAAAATGTACATTATTAATTAAGTAATGGAACAATTCGTCCGCCTGCTTATAAGTAGAATCCATGAAGATAGCGGCATTCTAGCGGTAGAGCGGCAGCTGAAATGAGGAGACTTTTGGGACCCGTTATCTCGAAAACTATTGATTTTTCGAAAAAAATATAAGGATCATTTTTGTATATTACAAGACGATCTTCATTTTTTGTTTAAGCAAAAATTCTCCAGTTCGCATATTTTGGCAGATATTAGCGGGAAACCCATTTCGAGCCTTGAGGGGCCATTTCAGCCCTTTCCCACCTGTTAATCTTGTTAAACTTTTTTTTCGCCCGAAAGCATTCCCGAAGACCTAAGAATTGCGCCACAAGGAAAAACTGTTCAGATTTATTTACAGCTTTGTCCCTTCATTTACTGGACTAATTGGATAAAAGATACATTTATAAACGCTATATTTCAATTTCATTTTATTGTTAAGAAAAGCCGTCAATTACCATAAAATGTAAAAATCTTGATTATCCTAGTCATATTTTTTTCCTTTTCTTTACTTTTTATTTCTATTATTAATCAGCTGTATAATACAATAGCTATTTGTGTATTAAGAGCGCAAAGTTATACATTGTCGCTTTGAGCGAGATGTTTGACTATCTCGCGAGAGCGACAATGTCACTTTGCGCTTGAATTACACACAAGATTTTTTCTACAACCGCAGATTTTATAAAATAATTGGTAAAAATTAATGATTATTGATATAACTCAAATTTGACAGTTCACATTTTAAAACGTGCAAGCATCATTTTGCGCTACAGATATGTGTTATTGTAAAAATGTTTTTTCAGTAGTAGGTATTTACTGCAAAAGAAAACAATAAAAAAACTATTTAGTACCCTTTTAATTAGTTATTTACATATTATTGTATTACGTTATGATTTAAATTTCTGTGTAACAATATCTAAATGTTTTTGGAATTCTTCTAATACTTCTTCTTTTTAGGGTGAAAAACCAGGCAAATTACTACTCGGTATTAAATGTCTGTGTTTGATAACATATTATATGTAATATTTTGAAATGATTTTATTCATTTTTATTTGGTCGAAATTTGTAGTAGACTCTTCTGAATGCTGTTGAATAAACCAGTTTTCGAAAGATGTTGGTCGCAGTTCTCAATTAGCGCACTTAAGTATATTAAACTGTAATGGCGTATTTGGACATGGCTCAATTCTTTACAATTACATATTTTATACTTTTTAAAACTGTCCATTATCAGATAATTATTACAATCAATTTATTAAACACCAATAGCTGTTTAAAAAACTTTTTGATACGTCAAATAATCATTTGTTTATTTTTCTTGACAGCAGCGGCAAGCATGGCCTCCTATCATATCTAAACATAATACTCGCCTGTGTTATGTGAAAGCTATAAATATAATCAGTTTGAATCAGAAAAAAATAGATTTCTACCACCTTTAGTAGTACAAAATTAATAAGAAATATAAGAAGGATATCGACAAACCAATTTTTAAACTGTTTTTCGTAACTAAAGTTGGTAGTTTTGTATTTTATTTAAAGCGATAATTTGGACATCAATGTAATTTATAGATAATGCGAATTGTTTACTAAATATACATTTCTACTATCTTTAGTATAATGAAAAGTCTAGAAAATTAGAGTCTGTAATCATAATAACTATTTTTTAATTACTTTCTATAACTAAAGTTTGTAATTTGCTTTATTTATCACTTGATTTGTCGTAATATACATAGTTATATGACGTAGAATATAAAATTCAATTATTTATAAAAAAGTACATTTCTACCACTTTTAGTGGAACCGAACATAAACTTTTATTATTCTGTATAACTAAAGTTGGTAATTTGCATTATTCATTAACATTCAACGGAACATGCAAAGGTGAAGTAGTTAATAAAAACAAATTTAATAAAACCGTGGCTACTATACCAATTTATTTTATTGTAATTATTATTGTAATATGTATATACATTTAGATCTTTATATAATTATTACCTAAATCTATATAACATCTAGTCATTTTTTTATTATTTACAATATTAAAGGTAAAGGTGCAATTCTCACAATTTTTAATGACAATTTCAGATGAAGTTTCTACCGTTCAACGCCTACTGTGGTGTCAAATTTGACGTTTTTCTATTACGGTTTCCTTGATAACTTGCAGCGAGCGACAAAGTATTTTGTCGCTCGGCGAGCGACAAAGTAAAAAAACGCTTGCTCCTCGGAAAAGTGCAACTTTGTGTTTTGTTTTTGAAGCGCGGTTGTAGAAAAAATACTTTTTATAACAGCTTGTGGATATAATTTGATTTTTAAAAGGAGAGATCCATTAATTCCCCTAAAATAAGATATACTTTATGATTTTTAAATAAATATATTTATTTTTATGTATCATGCTACTTTAATACAAGATCTCAGACTCCCATTTTTTTCTTTTGAAAACTCTGAACGGTGTACTTTATTTGTCTTTAAAATAAAGAAAGATATTCAGTAGTCATTGGTTCTAGATCAACCTTAACAGTATGCCTCAAATCTGTTTGTAATTAGCAATGTATTTATAATTAATTTTTTCCATAAGGTATAGACTTTTCGACAGACACTGTGTATATGTTGGATAATTTTAGCTTGTCCTTTCCTATTTACATTTTTATTGCTCTTATTAATCCTGTAATCTAAAATAGGCGGTACTTTAACAAAATAATTTACCTTTACAAATAAAAGAAGGAGAAAAACACACCTTATTTCCGGTGATTTGTTATTGGCCTGTACAAGGATTACATCCGCAAATCAGATCTTGTCGTGACATCATGCCATTATGTTTAAACAAATAACAAAGAAAATCCCATTTTAAGTAAGGACAGTCGGTTAAACTATCATTAAATCTACATTATTGCTATCTTGTTTAAAAAATCTACATTAATGTAAATGAATCTTTAGTCCAGTGTCACCGCTGGGAATTGTAACGATTTCAAAGGAATCAGAAATTTAAAACAACGAGAAAACCGTGTAATAAAATTGTATTAGTAACTGTAAGAATTTCGGAAATGATTTGTTATTATTTTCTAATGACAGTCTGGGAGTACAACTGCCAGGACCTACATTATTAAAAAACATATACATAATACGATAAGCTCGCGTGTATCTGTCAATATAATAAGTCTATTAAAGTAAGGGCTTTAAAATCAATTTGTAGTCATTAACAGCATCCACAAACGAAATGTGTATTAATACCACAGGTGCACAAAAAAAGTTGTGTGTGCTGGATGTCGGACTAAGATTTTCGGGCATATTGTTTTCCGCTGTATACGAATCTGAAGACAAAATTGTGGGTCAAACAGCAAAAAATCGAGAAAACCCCAAAAAACGGTACATTTACCGGCAAAAACCTGCTACCACGGAATGTTTGGACTATGACTATATAAACTATATGAGAAACAAAAAATTTAATAGAACAAAAACAAGCTTTTTAAATTGTGTATAAAAAAAGTTATATAAACATTGTTGAAAAGATAAATAATAAAGGAGATATAAACAAAAATGTAATTTGGACAAAAATTTCAGTCCAAAATAATAATTTTTTCTTATTATTGTGATTTTTGGTTTTTTTAAATAATAAATCATTTTTTTATTTATTTAAATCTTGAGTCACTCAAAATTTGCCAAAAGACCCAAAAATTAAAAAAACAAATTGCTTTCAGAGGTATACCTAGAAAAAATCCCGAATATTCGATTTTTTGATTATAACTCCAAAAATATTTCATTTAGGCAAAAAGGTTATAAACTTAAATTAAAGGTCTTGTAAAAATACCTTGTTTATGTCAAATAAAATTTTATGTTTCTTTTATTGTTTTAAAGACATTGACGTTTAAATTAAAAAAATCGTTAATCTCTGAAATTACGCTTTTTATAGATTATTTGCTGTTTGATCCCCAATTTTAACTTTAGATTTGTGTTCAGCGGAAAAAATACTTCAGAAAATCCTAGTTCACACAACTAGGTCTATATATGGTCATCCAAAGAAGATTTAACGAAGCCATATTTGAAGCTTCTTTATATTAAAAAAAAAATTTATTAATATAAGGGAATTGAATTTAAAATTAGAAAATAAAAAAGTAACATAAATAATTGAAATGCCAAAATACAAAAATTCAATATTCTGTCATATTCTAGCTAACTTTTATTACAAAATGGTACATGTCCTTATTCTATTGTTATTAAAAATAAATACATTTTTCAAATTGAAATGTATAAAAAAACAGTCGCTTTTAAAAACGACAAACTATTTAGAGGTCCCATTGAAAAATGTTAATTTTGTGTTGTAGGTATCTCTTTTGTTTTCATTTAAGTCTTTTTTACATAGTTTTATATTGTTGGGGCGGATTTATGTATTAAAAAGTCCTTGTTGGGGACTCGTTAAAAATCTTTATACAATAGGACCGCTTCGGTCCTGGTTCCGGGGATAGATACTGAGTGTGCTCAGCCTTATCGACCTCTATGAACTGGCAGATCGCCTGAAAAAGAATAAAAAAAATTCCCAAAAATTCAAAACCTGTTAATACTTATCTACGTTTCGGTGACAAGTCTACCACCGTTTTCAAAAAAAATTAGAATGATTCTAGTATTTAAACCCAGAAAACTAATTCAAAAAACGTAAAATTATGGTAAATGCATAAATATTATAAAATAAAGATAATTGTATACAACCAATATCAGTCAATTTAAATAATGCATATAGTTACCTTTAATTTTAGAAAAACCTAAAATCAATTACCACCCACTTTTCATTTTTTCAAATAATAAATATACCAATCTGTTATAATAAATTAAAACGTTGTTTATGAAATTACGTAATAAATTCTAACAAAACGTTCCCAGAATTTTTATATAAAAATTTCATCAATACAAATTTTAATTACCATTAAATTTTTGGTTAAGTTTTTATATAATAAGTTTATTTAAAAACGGTGGTAGACTCGCCACCGAAAAGGAGATAAGTATTAAGATTTTTTTTTGGGTTTTTTCTTTATTTTGTTTTAAGCTATTTGCCAGTTTATGGGGCTATACAGGGCTATGCACACAGAGTCTCTATACCCAAAGACCAGAACCGAAGCGGTCCCGTTATATAAAGATTTGCCTACAAGGACTTTTCAAAACATTTTGCCAATAGCTTTGCGTCCTTGTTGGATGACCCTGTACAACAGTTATTTAACTTATTATTAACCAAATTTAAAGTAAAAAAATCTATAATCCAAAATCACGCCGTTTATGGCGGAGTCGACAAGAGAAATCTATAGGTAGCTAAGGTTGTAGACCCGTTGTCCATGATCTATAAATCCTGTGCTATTAATTCTATTATAAATTCTCTCATGCTATAATGGACTCGAGATAACAATTCACGTTTCCGTAGGCAGTTTTTTTTCTGCTCCCGTGTCGTTTGAGCAATCAATTTTAATTATACTTTGTTGTCCAATATCCAAAGAGCAGAGTAAATATCCTCAATAAAAAATAGAATTTATAATACGCGTTTCATGCTCGTTTCCTTTGACAGGAAAACATTTTTAGATGTTGCGAAAATGAAAGGTTTTTTTTAACATGATGCAATTTATAATGACCGTTATTATTTTGAATTAAATAATGGGTACTGTGTGTAATAACAATAACACTCACATTTAGGTTTAAAGTTATTTATGTTTAAATAATTAAAATAAATCACTAAGATAAAAAAATGTTAAATTTAAGTAAATTTATACAGTTTTCGAAGAAGTAAATTATTGTAAGTTTAAGATTCTGGTGCTTAATCCGTAACCTATCAATATGTATATTAATTCAAACACAGATCCAAAAAAAAGTGTTGTGTGCTGGGTGTCAAACTGAAGTCAAAATTGGCGGTCAAACAGCAAAGAATCGAGGAAGGTGTAATTTCCCATATTAAGGTTTTTTTTTTTTATATATATATATATATATATATATATATATATATATATATATATATATATATATATATTTATATATATATATATATATATATATATATGTATTATTTAAGGTTTAGGGCAAATTCACAGTTTTAAAAGTCCTTTGTCCTGGTCCAGGGATATAGAGGCTAAGCGTGCTCAGCCCTATTGACCCCTATAAACTCACAGATCGCATGTAACAAAATAAAGAAACTCCCAAAAAATCAAAATACTTATTCACGTTTTAGTAGCATGATATTACGCCATAAAGTGTGACAAACCTATCTTAGAATAATTTCCTTACTTTTATATTAAAATTTTAACAATTTTAGTTTTAATTATTATTTAATTTTTAATTATCTTAAAAACGGTGGTACACTTGCCACTGAAACGTTGGTATTTAAAAATATCAAGATTTTCTAAGACGGGTTTCTTGGTCTTCTTTTCAGGCATCTGCAAGCTGTCTTAGGGGTCTAATGGTCTTGCAAGCCAAAGTCAGTCTATATGCTGCACGGACCAGACACGGTCCTTGCAAAGTTTGGGTACCTAATAAAACTTCTTAAGCATTTTGTTTTTTGGTATAATATATTTAAATATGGCAGCTTTACCCATAAAATTAAAGTGCTAGATTAAATCAAGCTTAAAAAAATCAAGATGGCGGGAAACTAATATTTTTAAGATTAAACTTTAAAAATATACCATTTAATGTCATTGAAAATTCGACTTTTTATATTGATTAAAAGCAGTCATTATAAGCATTAATATAGAACAAGGGTATTAAAATTTATAATAAGCAACTTGCCAGATACCTTCATTCAGTTTGTCACCATAGAAAAACTTTTGACCCCTATATGTCATATTTTTGATGCATAAGAAAGGACACTATTAGTAATTCTTATTAAAATTATTAACAAATTAAAAAATAATACTTACGTATAATTTTATTTAATTATATATAATATGTATTAAAATCATAAAAATAATTATTTAGATATTATCTCACCTATTTCCTAATCATAAAATATCGAAAAATAGAGATATCTTATTCATTTATTTTTACCAATTACATTTTATGTAAATATAAATTAATCGGTTAATTTCCTCTAGTTTAGAAAATAAAACTAGCTTTTTAAGGTTAATATCACTTCCCATTATTATACGCTTATTTTTGTTAAATAAGACAAATTTATACATTTGTCATAATTAAAAAAATGTATATATGATTTAAAATTATTATTATTTTTTAACTAAAAAATCTCATCAAAAAATTAGTTTTTTGTTATTTTTGAAAATTGTGTTCCATAAAATGGAACAAAATAAAAAAAAAACATTAGAATCTTAACAGTTCCAAAAAAAACAAAATGAAATCTAACAAGTGCCCATTGTATGCGCTAAGACAGTTTTTTATATTATTTTTATTATAAAAATTTTTTTCATGACCTGAGGTATATTTAAAACCTAATTATTAGGGTAGAATTTTCTTTTCTCATCGCAGTCAATAGCGTAATCCATTAGTAAAGTTCGTGTTCACTAAATGTATTTATAACATTAAATGGCTGTATAAAAATAAATATGAAATACATGTACCAAACTCTTACTAGTTCTAGCAATAAAAAATAACCTTAACTAACCAATCTAGTATTTAAAGTGTCAAATTTACAACCTGGGCACGGTCAGTACCTGGGTGGGTGACCCCCAATGAACATCGTGTGTCGTTGGGTGTGGTTTGAAATTCAGGTTACACTACACAGATCTTAATGGGAAGTAATTCGGAGGTAGAAGTTGTTTGACTAACTTCCGTAGTGTCTCAGTAAAATGCAATATGTGCTTGTTTCTAAACTTGGACAATGATGACGGAACTGGGGAAAAATGGAAAAATATCTAAAATAGCCCAGCTTTCACTGTACCTAGTACTTAGACTTTATACAAGCCTTCGTGGGCAGCCATAAAGATATAAAAACACCTTCTTGTTTAAATATGTTTTCTTAATACAAAAATTTTCGTTTTATAGTTAGTTAAAAAATTCTTGTTAATTTTTAACGCATTTATAACAACGTGTTTTTGTATAATAGAGAATTTGAAGAAGGACCATCATGGCCGATTATATTTGACTAGTTACGAGAACCTGTTTTTTTTGCCGTAAAAAATGAATTTTGTTAATTATTATGTTATTCTTAATTGGGATTTTTCAGCAATATTTTAATATAATTTTTATTCACCTATTTGTTACACCATAATAAAATACATATGGTCTAAAAAAATCATTTTTTCCTCACATTATCACAAAATAATACAATATGTTTTTATAAATAAACTAAAGTTATGGCCGACTAAAAATAAGTAAGATTGTTTTTATTAAAGTTTGTTTAAAAAAAAACTAAGAAGAACTAATAAACAACAAATTTTAAACGATGACCTAGTTTTGGTTAGTTCTTGGTTAATTCTGGTTAATTTTTTCTTGTAAATTTTAAAATTTCTTTATCATAAATGTGCCGTCGAATAGAATGAAAAAAGTCCGATCTCTGGATTTTTTATAGTCAAAAATAGTTTGGACCTTATTTCAAATAATTACTTTATTTATTAATTAATTATTTTTGTATTTTGTATATTTTTATTTAATCCATAAGTTTTTTCGAATTTTAATTTCATTTTTCTTTGCAAAAATGCCTTTTTGTTTTTTTTTTAATTCACTAAACAAAACTTGTTATTTTATCTGTATTTTTTTTTAATCGATGGACGCTAAACAACAAAGGATCCCTTAAATATTTTTGTAGTATAAGCCTAAAGCCATCCCTGGCAAACTCCTGTATAATAAAAGTGACGATGCATCTCCGATAAGAAATAATTATACTTACAGTATAACACATCCGAATGTGTATGCATTCGGCGAAACTTGTAAGGTAAGGGGTAATCGCGTAAGGGGTAAACTTGGTACATCTGCCTGGCACCCTCCCTTAAAAGAAATAACCACCTGGCGATTGCCACGGTCGGTAAACAAGGGCCCTATTAGAGGCCTATATATCGCGACTTCGCCAGATGTCTATGTAGGATGGTTCTTATTTGAATTGCAAGAGGCATATGCCACCGTATAGTTAGGTCTCTATCGCAAAGAAAAGAAAAAAACTCTAATTTAAAAGGTTTATTTTATTTTTTTGTAATATTTTTTATTAAAAATTATATATATTTTTTAGAGAATATCAACACTGATTTTCCATCTTTGTAAAGGTATACTGCGACTATATAGTAAAAAACAATGATTTTAGTTTAGTGTTTTTAAAAACATACTTTTTAGTTCTAATTTCTTGTTTTTTTTTTTTTTTTTTTTGGTTGTAAGTAGTAAATTATATATCTAATAAAAGATTTAAAAATTGTTTTAACAAGTTTTTTTATTAATAATTTTACATTTTTTTTGTAAGTATTCAAAATTATACCAAACAGTATATTTTAGTTAAAAATATAAATAGTATTAATCATCGTAAGAACTTTTTTTAAAGAACAATGAGTGGACGTTGTTTATCTTTTATTTCCACTAACAGATAAAAATATTCTATTTAGTAAAATAGAATTTAATTAAAAAACCCTAAAGGAAGATCAGCCTCTCAATAATTTTTAGTGGCAGAATTTAAACTACCTACTAAATTTTACTTTTAATTTTTAATTATCATTTTTTTATAGCCGAAAGTTCCGTATAAATTGTTTTATTTGTAGATATACAGGGTGTACTGTTAAAAAGGGTTAAATTAAAGACATCGGTTAGAGAAAATGTGCATTTTTGTGCTAACTGAACATTTGTTTGGTTTATCGTACATTTTAAGATAATGGAAAAATTTTGAAAAAATTACTAAGACTATTAGTAAATTGTGTATTATCAAAAAAATGTTATACATAAATATATAACTTCTCATACAAAACATAAATTTAACGTTAGCGTTTGTCACGAAATTCTTTGTTGCGATAGAATATTATTGTTATAGGTAAAAAGCTGTATGTTGGTATATATGACTTCTTATCGGTTAGTCGCGGGTGACGTCCTGGTTTAAATGCCTTTGGGAAAACAAAAACTGTAGCAATATAACTGGCTTTTCTGGTAACGTTCGCAAAATGTAATATTTTGAGCCATCTGGGAGGTTCGTTTTTTGAAGGGAAAATTAACTTCCGCTTAATGTTTTAGTAAAATACATATTTTATTTGTCATTTATTATTTTTTAGGTAAAAAGGTACTGGATACTGAAAAATTACTTAAAACGTAGCGAACTAGTTTATTTTTCTTTAACATTTTTATTAATGATTTTTAAACATCCTAGAAGGGTTAAATATTTTTCTTTTGTATAAATGTATAGCATTACTTAAAGTAAGTCAAAATGCATTATTTTTAGGATTCATACTGTTTTTTTTATAATTTTGAGCTGTTTTTAAAATATTGTGGCTGTGATTTTGTTGCTGTACGCGAAAGCACTTAATTGTTCCTAGAGTATTAGTAACAACAAGGATTTTTGTGATTCACCGATTTTTTCATTTTTTCCGTTACATGCTATATTCAACTTCATGTTTCATCATGTTATCAACGACTGTGATTTTCTTACTGTGCAGGCAAGCACTCAATTGCTCCTATAGTACCAGCAACAAAATAGTTTCTAATGATCCACTGATTTGTTTTTTTTTAATTTTTCCGTTACATGCTAGCTTAAATTTCATTTTTCACCACGTTATCAACGGCAGTGATTTTGTTGCTGTGCAGGTAGCACTTAAATGATGCTATAGTACCAGCAACAAAATAGTTTCTAATGATTAAGTGCTTTTCTACACAGCAACAAAATCACTGACGTTCATAACGTGGTAAAAAATGAAGTTCAAGGTAGCATATAAGGGAAGAACTGAAAAAAAAATAGGTAGGAGCAATCAAGTGCTTCCGCGTGATAGCATGTTTTTCAAAAAAAAGTCGGTGGATTGGATTCTCAATCAAATATTTTAGAAAAAAAAATGAAAGCATCTATTTAATCTTGTTTTTCTTTATTTTAAAAACTGGTCTAGTTTTAGCAACAAGACCTGTAGTTTTGGTTTTTCATTAAGTTATTTTACTTACGTGTTATGATTTATTAGCAAAAAAAACTACAAATGGAGCTTACATAATGTAAACTAAAACGAAGCTTATAGATATCGTAAAATTGTACCAATAGACAAAGCTTTGCAATATGTGTGTTCTGCAAAAGAATAAATTTATTTTTTGATATTTTTTTCATTTAGCATATTTGGTGTGTAATTTTATTTAAAATAAAAGAACCATTAGCACTGGACCTATCAATCCTTCACTTTTGATTTTGTCTTTAGGAGCCTCCAATCAAAAATATACTTTAAAAAATTATTTAGGATAAGAGTCTTTCTTTCTAAGAGGTAACCTGTACGTAGGCAGCTATATTAAAGTTTGATAAAGAAAAGTCAAAAAAAGGTAAAATTAGTTTCCACAAAACAGGAGCATTTTAAAGTTTTGCAATAAAGCTATGTATATTTCTGTTACCTAATGTGGATAGAGTTTTTGCTTGATGAAAAAAATCTTTAAATCCTTTGAAAAGAGAAATGTTTACCAAACAGCAGTGGAATGGGTAAACAAGACAAATTTTGTAGAAAACCACACGTTTTACATCAAAAAGAACATAAAAGCATGTGTGAGCTACTTGTGGCTATTATCGCTGACGAGCACTTCACTAGTTATGAGCTTTAACGGCATATTCTCTAAGGACGCTTCTGTCGCACGACAGAAAAGCGCATTATGGATATGTGAGTACATAATAAGAACAATAGAGCATTCTGAAAAGGACATTTTAAACAAAATATTTAAAAAGCTTTATTTTGGAATGAAAAATGAACAATAACTGTGTCCTGTTTACTTTTATAAAATTGTACTTTTAAAGAAATGCAGATGAAGTGTAGTATATTTATAGAGAATGTTTTAAAGATTTTTAGCATTATTAACATACCATTATTATTTTTTTATTGCATTCAAAATTACGAATACTATTGGCAGACAATTTAAACATTAAAACTTTATGTTTTTCTGTTCTTGATCGTTTCTTTTTTGTTATTGTTTATCTATCAATTTACCAAATAAATGGTTAAATAATATAACACTAAATTTGTTTTTATGTCACATTAGATTTTGCAATAACATCGCACATGAAAAGGTACAAAAAAACTTTCTTCCAAATGTTTTGTTTTTTTTTTTTTGTGACATATACCTCTAAAATAATAAAGTTATTTAGGTTTTTTGACACTTCCTGTATATTTTAAAAAATAAAATTACATTTTTCTAGTTTCTTTTTTTTAAGTATCTTGGTGAGTAAATTTTTGTTAAAAAATTACGAGCGGTTTGAAAAAAAAATTGCAATGTTTAAAACTTTTTAGATAGCCTGTATAATGTATAAATGCACTTTTTATGTCAATGAGAAAATTAAAACTAAGTAAACTAATCTGGCGTCGCGGTAATTTCGTGGAAATACATTAACGGTCATAAATTCATCTAGAGCAAAGTGAGTTCGAATCTCACAGGGTCCAGTAGAAGAGTACCCTTAATAATAAAAAAAACACTGTAGTGTACGTTCCGTCTAAAAGACATTAGCTAGACCCTAATCAGGGGTAGTATAGAAGTATCAGTTATTTTTATGTTCCGTAAAATGCAATAACTGCATGCTTTGGTACTTCAGGAGCGAATTAAACATCTTAAAATACTACATTTACGATACCTTGAACTTATGCTTAATAAAAGCCTTCGTGGGTTGTCCTAAACATAAAAAAAACTAAAAAAATCTAAATTCAATCTCAATGGTTGACTAATATGTATATATGCATCAAAAGAATAAGTAATTCTAAAAATAAATCAGACTGATTCATATTATTATTTTAATAAAATTATATTAGGAATGTGATCTCAGTTAAGAGATGCAAATTTCCTGTGTTGCTGGACAGGAAATACGCTAGGATGGAGACATTATTGTTGGTAAGTAGAACTTTAAAATTATTTACTCATTTAACAAATAAAAGAAATTTATAACATTCAATGGCGCGCTAATACAACCTTTTGTGTTTGGACGAATGACTTAAATTTAAAAGGAAATTAGACCGGCTTAACAACCATTTCAAATGATGTTTTGAAATTTTTGTGAATACTATCTGAAACAAATTGTATTAATTCATTGGACAAATAATTTTAGTTAGAGACCTATAGTTGTAACTACTTCTGATCTTACTCATTTAAGGCCGGCACATCTCTTAAGATATGTTCGGGCGTATATTTATGTCCGCGCGTACATATCCGTCAATGTTCAGTTAATATCTACTTAAAAAGTCTGTCCCAAATTTAGTTAGTTGATGCCTAAATTTGTCGCCGGCTTAAAGCCAAGATGATACCGTCGCCATTCACACCATCTAATTTAATAATTACTTTATTTTCTTTTGATCATTCCGTTGCTTATTCTTTCAGCCATGTAAAAATTGTCCTTGTGAATAAAAAATAAGCCACTACCTTAAGTGAAGATGGTTCAAACATAAACCGAAATTGGACTGTAACTTTTTATTTCGCTGCAACGAGTATATGATTTTAATAATATTTATCCATGTATTTACTTTCTAAGTACATGTATGCTTTTGCCTTTATTGTGGAAGTTCCATATTTCCACTTTTATGGAATCTATTAGGATCGGCGCGAAGCTACTCATGCTTAAACCCTACAACATCGTCAACGTCTTAAAATTTTGGGCCTAATGCCTCTTTCAGCAGTTTAAGGAGATATAAAAAACCTGATGAAAAGTCCGGATTATGGGGAGGACAAGAAAGAACCTTTTAAAGCATTTTTTGAGGATGTGTGTAGTTAATTAAGCAGTATGAGGTCCGGCGTTATCATCAAAAATCAAATCATCAGCAGTTTAAGGAAATATGAAAACTTGATGAAAAGTCCGGATTATGAGGAGGACAAGGAAGAACCTTTTAAAGCATTTTTTGAGGATGTGTGTAGTTAATTAAGCAGTATGAGGTCCGGCGTTATCATGCGATAGAATGACATTCTTGATTGACGAAATGCTTGTTTAATAATAAGGGGGCTTCATGGTAAGTTTTTCTCTCAAAAAGTTGGTCAATATTACACCCTCACCATCCCAAAACGAAGTGCTATTACAATACTGGTTGAAGACTCTGAAAACTCTTTGTCTACCCAGCTCTTAATAGATGCTTTAAAGAGGCCTGCCGAGATTCCACAGAATGGCTCAGGGCCTATCATTTCCATGGCTGATCCTCTTTTGGCTAGGTAGTCGGCCTCTTCGTTACCTGGGTGGCCCTCTTGGCCTGGTACCCAGACTACCGTAAGTTTATTTTCCAAGCCGACTTTTTCCAGGGCCTGTATACAGTCCCCAACTAGTTTGGAATTAACTTTTGGAGAACTGATGGCCTTCAAGGCCGCTTGACTGTCTGAGTAAATGACGATGTGTTTTCCTTTATTCCCTTTTGGAAAACATTGGCGTACTGACCAACACTTATAGATTAGACTTATAGGTTAATAGAAATGGATAATAGAGGCTAGTTTGCAATGTTTGTAAAATTTCAAAAAAAATCTTCTTTAGGCAAGAATAAGGTCATTCATCAAGTCAATATTTCTAAATTTTTTAGTTGACTTAGTTCATGGTTTCGTTCTTGAAATAAAATTCTGAATCATATTTAAACCCTCTCTAAAGGTTTAAAATAGCCTTTAAAATACAAAGAAAACGTTTGGTGTTCATGAAAAACACGTCTATAATAAATTTTATAGTATTCCATTAAACATAAAGGAGCAGTGAATCTGTGATAGACAAGTAAACGGGTATAAATAAATTCTAAGTAATCCACGAAAAAACTCTTTTAGAGTCAGAAAAAACTTAAAAAAAGTTTTTCCTCTTAATAAATAACGCAAGTAAAATGGCTGGTCTTTTCAGAAATACTTCCAAAATAAACGTTTCAAAAACTTTTGGCAATGTTAATTTAATCCGGTTTGGGAGGAAATACCTTGGCTCGACTTTCTAATTGTATCTACATGATTAATTTAACTGAATAGCCACTGTATAGCAAACAATTTGTAAACTTATAAAGTAATTTATCGTCTTTTGGACACGATTTAATTACAAGTGGATCAACTTTAAGATTTGTTATTCACGCGTTCAGATTTCCTGCAGTAAGGTCGGTTATAAGTAGCAGTTAATTAAAATTTAGGGGAAGTCTTTTTAGAAATTGGTCAATCGTACGAAACTTGGTAGTGGCATAAGAGGGTAATTTAAAAAATAATATGAATCGGTCTTATAAATACGTAAGTTTCTTTTTTTTATGTTGGGACAGTCCACGAAGGCTGATGCCTAAGTACTAACGTACCGTGGGTGTCTTAAGTATGATGAGAGTGAGAAGAAAGAGAGAGAACAATACGGGACTTAAATATTTGCAGATTAGGGAGGAGAAGGAAAAACTTCTGCGGGTAGTAGGTTCCATAGTCTTGACACTCTAGGGATAAGGGAACTAAGAAAGCGGGAATTTCGAGGTCTCTCTAATTGAACTATAAAAGAATGCATAAAAGTTGCACTATGTGTTGCTCTGTTGGAAGCTGCCAGAAAATAAATCATACTGGCCAACTACTCTGAGCAGAAGCCGTGAAAATACCTATAAAAGAGCGACAGATCCCCTACAGCTCGACGGTGGGCAAGAAGAGGAAGCCTTTCTGTGAGCGTGGGATCATTAATAAGACGAACGGCTCTTCTTTCAATGGATTCCAGAATGCTAAGTGTTGTAGGGGACGCCATTCCCCAGACATGAGAACAATATTCTAGAGAGGGTCTGATTTGGGATACATACAAAGTATACAGATTGGAAAAGAGAAATACTTTCTGGTTCGAGAGAGGAATCCAAGCTTTTTTGAAGCAGTTGAGTTTATTCTCAAATGTAACGCCGACAAAATTAAACTCCTCTTTGTTCTGCAGAACTTGGCTGCTCATAAGTAACAGATGAGTAGACAGATTGGCAGACTTTTTTCCCGACAGCGAACATGACTGTGTATTTAAGGCATTAAACTTGATTGTTTTTTAACTAAGGCTCTGGAATCTTGTTAGTCTTTCTTTGTTCTAAGACAAACGCACTTTAGACACCTGTTAAAGCTATAGACCCAAATTATTACCTATAATAATAAACTAGGGAGATGTCAAAAACAGACAAAAAACTTTTCAGTAAATAAAATTTGACCTGTTTCCGAAATAAATATTAACCCATATTTTTTGAAAATCCCAGAACATTTGCCTATTTACTTTCCATTTTCATAAGAACAGTACTGAAGTAGGGAAAATTACACCTTAAGATTTTTTCTTATCTTTACGTTTTAAGGTCCCTGAATTACCAAGAAGATAGTTTAACTTTTTAAATAAATTAATGGCTGGACCCAATGTGATTGTAAAAAAGGGGGCTCTATGTTCTTTTTACGGTTTTTTTAGTAAAGGAATTTTAAAATAATAATATTTTTTATATATTCGGTTTATTTAAAGTGTGAACAAGGTTTAAAACAGTTTATTTGAATTTTTAATAGGTTTTTTATATATTACTTTTTAATTATTTTAAATAAATATTACATATTGCCTCGTTTTACATCTGCATTATTATTTTTATAAAAAAGATAGAGTTAAAAAAAGGTAGATAGTAGCTTTTTTAACTATAATTTTTTTAATAAGATTTCATTCGGGAAAATGTTGAATGAGCGGAAAATGTTTTGGCAGTTTTCGTCCTGGAATTATTTTAAATGTTTTTACACAAACTACGTTTGTTTACTTAAAATTAGATTTTCTTTTTGTTGGTTCTTTAGTGCATGCTCATAAAATAGATTTTTAAACAACGTTTTTCACTCTTAACTAAAAAAAATTACCAAATTCATTAAAAAATACATTTAAAATTTTTTATAATAAAAACCTTTTTAAGAAACTGATTGACCCAAAGAAAAAACATATGTTTATTTTCATTCAAACAAAACCGCACATTGTGGTCAGTCACGTGGATATACTTTACAAAGCTGTTTCTTAAAGGCTCCATTTGACCGTTAAAGAAATACCAATTCAACCAATAATTACCAAACAAAACAGTGGTAATCTAATATGTACCATTTGGCAGTACAGATATGGGTTTTCGATCAAAAGGCAGATGCTTGCCTTTTACTGTCTTCAATTTGAATCCTTAAAAGGTGCCAATTTTCTAAAGAAAACTTAAAGAATAAAAGAAAATATCGAATTCCTGCAAAATATACCGATCTATCAAAGGTATAGACAGCGATCTTTTTAATTTTGTGTATTAGAAAACATTTAAGGACCTTCTTTTGGTGGGCATTTAAAGGTACACTAGATTTACAAAGAAATAATTTTGGTTTATTGGATCACGCCAAGGGCTTTAGGGCTTATTTGGGTAAGATGTCACGGACCTCCCACAGCTTTTGATCGATCTGTTTTTAGTGAACCTTTATAATTTTTTTTGCATGCAAAATGTTGTTAATAGTATTATAAATAGAAAGAGCGTAAGAAATACAATGCGTCAATGTACAAAGTTTCCAGGTAAGAGTTAAATAAACTTTTAGTGCTAATCAAAAAATTAAGGAGTAAAAACTTAAAATTAAACTTTATGTATTATTATTTAAACTAAATATTTGTACGTAGTTGCCTACTTGTTCATTTTTTTAATATTTTTTATTTTACTTTTAAAAATTAAATCACTTTTTTTATGGCGAATGAAACCTTTTTAAATATTTAATTTACAAGGTATTTTAAAATGATTGCTTGTTGCAATTTTGTGACATTGTTCGTCTAAGATTACATATAAATTGTATATTTATCAGAGAGCTCGCATTATGGTTTAATGCCAATTTTGTTGTGTTACATCAAAATATTTTTCTTTTTAATTACCTGTTTATCGTTATACGGAATGGTGGTTTTTGGTGGCAAAAATTAGCAATTTTTGAGGTAATAACGCAGAAATTTTTAACTTTATCCTGCTAATCCAAGTTAATAACTTAAAATAAAAACAAAAAATAAACTAATCTTTTAAATTTTGTTAAACTTGCTTAATATTTCTTAAAAAGCAAAATAATCCATGTTGCGTTGCCCGCAGCTCATTTTATAACCGTTTAAGAAGATCTAAATAATTTCAGAGTTTATTTGAGAGTTAAAATTTTTTTAGTAAGTAAAGAAAATTCAAGCAATTCAGCAATATTCAGTTTTATTTCTCGTAATAAAGTACATTGCTTATATTTTTTAAATAACCTACTATTAAACAATATTGGATTCTATAAAGTCAGCTTAAGGGGTTAGTCTACTCAGCGCGCTCTAAAAAACGGTATTTTCACTATTTTTTAAAGCTTTTATTAATGTTATTAATAAAAAAGATGTTGAGCCTAATAAAAACACTTATAAACTGCAAAAAAAATGTTTTTTTTTATAATTTTAAACATTTTGTATACATAATAATTGCATATTGGTAAGGATTTAACACGTAGTTACGTTGTCCATATCTCTGAAACGAATCATATGAAATAAAAAAAATGGCGTTAGATTAGGTATAACAGTGGGTGTAATTAGACCCACGATCATTAAATTATACATATAATAAACAAAATGGCGGATTTTTTTAGAAAAGAAAATTAAAAAAGATTAGTAAAAATTAAAATTTTGAAACTATTTTAGGTCAAATCAAACTATACATCTGAGAGTTATCTAGTTAAAATTTCGTGAGAATCGGTTTAGTATAGTTTGGAGATAAACGTGTTTAATTTTTTTTTAACTTAAAAAATTGAAAAAAAATCTTACCAATATCTAATCATCTATGCCTGCACTATACAAAATTTCTTTTGCTTCCTTTAGGATTTGACTTTCATATTATTTATTTTTTCTAAGCTTTATTCTGCCTTCTTTAAAAAATAATTGGCGGTTTGCTAAAGCTGTGCGCGCTTTGTCGCGTATGTCGTGTACATTTAGAATGCTCGAATTATCCTAAAATTTTCAAAGAAGGTTTAAAAAAAAAAAAGAAAACAAGAAGATTTTTTAAAAATAACCAAGTAGACTAACCCCTTAATTAATTTCTTTCTAAGAAATAATTTAAAACTATGGCAAAGAGAAATTTTATGGAAGAATTTCTAATTTTACTCTTAACATGTTATGCTCCTGTATAAAGTTTAATGTTTAAAAGGTTAATTATTGTATTAAACTATATAGGTATTATAAAAATTTAATGAAAGTCTTACAACAATTTTGGTTTGTTCCTTAAAAAAATACAAAAAATGCTCCGCTTTCATAACAAGAACTTTTTTATTTAATTTTTGACTTAACCTTAAAGAGCCATGTTTTTGTCTTTTCTATACTGGCCAAATAAATTCTGTTTAGAATTAGGATATTCCAATTGAATTCTATGACAAATTAGATTTTATTAAATATTAAAAGTTCACGTCAAGATTTTCTCATATTATTTTTTATGCCTGATTTCCTAAAAACTCCTTTGACGTGGGTCCATAATTCACACAATCCAATAAAGCCTAGATATTTACCTAGACATTTTTTGTGCCACTAAATTTGAGCTTATTATTTTCTTGATGTGGCAAAATATACACTTTATTTATTTAACAATTTTTTTTGTTATAAAAATAACACATTTTTTGTTATTAAGATCTTAAACAACAATGAATTAAAGAAACCTGTAAAGTCCATACTTTTCTTAATTCGTATCTTGATGTAAGAATAAAAAATGAATAAGGAAGCCAAAGTTAAATTATATTCTGATATATAACGTAGTTGAGCGATTCTACCAGCTATCTAATATAAAACAAAGGTAAAGACAAGATATATTAAGACAGTTCTGTTGATACTATTAATACAACAATATAAAGCCAAGACTTGTGAACTATTTTGACTCTTGGCAGTTTTGGCAGCGATTAATTCAAAGACTTTTGAATACTGTGGCTAAACCTTCTCTATAGGATCATTACAAGGAAAAGCTCATAATAGAACAGTATTGTAAGGAGATGACAAAGGTCGTAAACTTAGTAACTTTGAAGTGTCTATGTCTCAATAGATTAACTCTGCTGATATTTCCAAAGTTTAATTTTGATAGTTCAATGTATAACTTTATAGGCATTTATTTTATACCGGCTGCTTACAAAAATATCATCTATCCAACAGCAAATTTATTTTAAACCTGTGAAAAATGCATGTTGTTTTAAAGATAAAATAGTTCATATTCTATATAAACAGTTTTTCGCATAACCACCCCTTTTTTACCACATAAAATTAATATTCGTTTTTTTATGTTTTATAAAAATTAAAATTGTTAATAATTTCAAATATTACACTCTTCGTGCCAGGTTAGTTTAAAATTAGTATAACTTAAATGCCCTTAATTTTAACTAGTTAAATGTTTTGTAAAACTAAGCAGAATATAGGTACTTATTACATGCCAAATTAATATGAGTCCATTCGCGCCGCGAAAATTGGATACAATTTGGGGTTCGGGGCATAATGTTTTTCTCAAAAACGGTATAAGTTATCGATAATTTTCAAAAACTATATGAAAGCCAAAGCCAACACTTAAATCTAGGCTTCTGCTGTAATAGTTTTTAAATTTGGATTTAGTTTTTAATATTTCCTTGAGTGAAAGTCACCCTAAAATCGGTTATGTTTAGATACTATTTTCTCTTAACTCGACTAATATTTTAAAAATCCGATACAGCAGAGGCATAGATTGTTTCCCTACCTTAAAAATGGTGTATAATTTATGTCATTTAAGTGAAAAATAATCACCTACTCCTGTAGGCTTGCAATTGGAAACAACATCGCATCGATACACCGAATTTGGAAGAACCTAAATAAAATATAATATTTTTAATGCGGCTATACGAAAATTGTGGTGTGGGAGTTTGTTAGTCTCCGCCCACCGTCTCCGCGTCCTTTCGCCCGATCCCTAAGGTGTAGCGTAAATGCACTCTTAAAACTAATAAATTTAAATAAAGTATGATAAAATAATAATATTATGAATAAAGAAAGGGTATTTTGATGAATGTTTTAATCGTACCCGGTTTTATTTAAATCAAAAAATCCGATTTAAAAATATACCAAAAATCCAACTCCAAAAAATGTTGTTTCACAGCCTGTATCTTATAAATTAAGTAACTTCAGAGCTACTTACATGTCCTTAAATTAAATAAGGATTAATAGGTACCCACCAGTTTGGCAACAAACTTAATTAGTATATAATAACATTTAAATTTGTTTGTTTCTTTATAATGTAAAAGACAGTTTGGTTTTTAATGAATTTAAAATATGTATATTTATTTTTTTTATTATGAAGAAAAAACCAATAACCTTTCATCTTTCTAAAAATAACTGGAGTGTTCGTATCAGCAAAATAAATATAAATACATATTATAATGGGTTTTTAACAGATTAGGTCATAATATGAAAGTAATAGAAAAAGTAAATAAAGCTTAGAAAACATTAGTGCATTTCCGCTTATTATCCTGAAGGTGACACTAGACATCATTTATAATATGTTACGAGTATTATTATTATCCGGAAGTTGCACAATTATTTTTACATAACAAAATATATATGTACCTAGGTAATAAAGACACATTTATTTAGCAATATTTAAATTATGCATTACTATAACAATCTCTAGCTATAATTTAAAAAAATAAGATAAGGCACTTTCTAATTGACCAAGAAACTAAACCTGTCATGTAAATATAATTTTACAAAAAAAACCCTGAGCTGTATCTTTTTTTGACCAGTGGCGTACCTTTGCGCAATTTTATTCATCTTTTTACCATTATTTCGTTACAACTCTTTGGGTATTAATATGATTGTTAGCTTTGTATGGTACGTTTCACAATGATTCGTTGATTTCTTGACCGCAATAAAATTTAAATTAAAACCCTCGGTGGAAAACCCAACCATAAATAGGTTGTCTACTGTGTAGGCACCGCACATTTTGAAAGGGTTCTGGTCTTGAATACCTACTTATATTAATAGTTTAGGTCAGCTATTTTGGATGCTCAATAACACACGAAAATACCTTGACAAACTCCAAACGACTGATGAACTAAGACGAAAAGACTTTGCTTTATATTTAACACCTGCGTTTTGCCTATAACCTACATAATATATCAAAAAGTACAATAATAAATAAAGAAAATTTTAAGTCCGGATCTACATGCGGGTACCCAAAGTATTACGACTAACAGTAGCAGATAAAACGAGAAATCAACTAGTTATTGTGGAACGTACTGTATTTAAAACTTATTTTTTGCTTTTTAATGTTAAACTAAGTATAAAATAGGTTTCATATACCAAATTATAAATAATATTACCTTTAAGAAAGTTATAACAAAATGATGGTAAAAAATAAATAAAATATCTCGAAGCTACCCACTGATTGATAATAGTAACTAAATATTATTATCAGAAGGGATATTTCGGTCAATGTTTTAGATATACCAAGTTTTATTTAAATTAAAAAAAAAAACAATTTTAATTTTAAAAATTTTTCTAGCACACCTTGTTTCTTAAAACTGGGGCCGTTTTGGACCAAAGCTCATCCAGGTTGTTTCTTTAATATTTCGAAAAATTTTACAGACGAACTTCTTGATTGGAAATACGAAAAAAGTTCCTATAAACATGTGTCCCAAACTTCTTAATTTTTAAACTCCATAGGGGTCAAGTTTTAAGAAAAAAATTAAATTATTTTATTATATAAATGTGGATAAAAATAGACGGGTGAAATTCGGGACAGAGGTTTACATTTTCCAAAGTTTTTTTACAACAATATTTGTAATCATCTGCCTCTCTGGAAAAGGGTGGAAATCTGTAAACCTAAATTATAATTTTGTTCATTGTATCTTCTTCTGGAATTGGAAATTTAAAATTTAAGAAATGGTTTGTGGAGGCCTCAGTTAATTAGACACTTTTTGGTCCTGTAAAATTTGTAAGTAAATTGTGCCGTTTTCAAAAAAAAGGTAAATACATATCTGCAATACAAAATCAGCAATACAAATAAGCAATGTAAAATACAATGGAATGCTAGTTAATCGTACTAATAAATAAGGTTGTTATGTTTCTTTATGAAATATTAGTTATATTTAATCAGTAAAAAACTATTTTCTTTTTGAAACGAGAATAATCTATGTTAGTATATCAAAATTAGTGTATATGCTTAAATCTCTCATGTCTAATAACATTTGTCCAAAAAGGAAAATAATAAAATTACTACACATATCGGCAGGTAATTGTGGTTCCAGCCGAGAGTCAGATTCAACTAATTTTATTGATAATATATGTTACCGCTCAATTAACCGGTAATATTATTATTGGTTAAACCAATAAATTTTGATAATTAATTCATCAAATGGTTTTGGTGTAGTGCAGATTAATTTTAACTATAAACTGAAGCGCGCGAATAATGAGATGATTTACACGTATTAAGTGGCTAATAATGTGAGGTCAAATGGTAATTGAGCGAAGGATACGTTCGGGTTGATTAGAAACTATGCGGAATGGTAACTGAAATTTTTTTTGGCACAAATTTTGAAAAGGTGATATTTAATTATTACTGGAGAACCATCAGCGATATGACATCGGATAAAAAAAATAAAAAGCTAGTTTTAAAGGACTTAAAAATATTTCTTGTATTGTCACAGTTATTTCTAAAATTATTTATTGTAACAACCTCTTTATATTCTATCAAATTTGAAATAAATAAGTGTGTTTTGCTTAATTGGAAAAGTTGTTTTTTAAATAATTACAAATTAAAAATGTATTCAAGATTTTTAATATTCCTTTTTTATTAAAACAGTTCCTATATTTTGTGGCTTTAATATTTTTGTGGTGTAAACGAAATATTCTGTACTTTTAATAATAATTGGCAATTTTACTTTGTCTTTGCTTTAAAGTATTTACTATTTCAGCAAAGAAACTTTAATATAACAAGATATAAAGCCAAAACTTAATTTATTTTGTTGCGATCTTGGAATAATTAAAATTAAGATTTTTTTTTATCTTGGGACAGTCCACAAAGGCTGATGCCTAAGTACTAACGTACCCTGGGTATCTTAAGTGTAGTGAGAGGGAGTTTGTTCACACGGGACTTTAATATTTGGAGATTGGGAGGAGAAGGAAAAACTTTTGCGGGCAACAGGTTCCAGAGTCTTGACACTCTAGGGATGAAGGAACGAAGAAAGCGGGAAGTTCGGGGCCTCTTTAACTAAATTGTAAAAGGATGCATAAAAGTTGCAGTACATGCTGCTCTGCCAGAGAAGAAATTATACTGGCCAATTCCTGTGAGCAAAAGCCGTAAAAATACCTATAGAAGAGCGACAGATCCTTTACAGCTCGACGATGGGCAAGAAGACGAAGCCTTTCTGTGAGCGTGGGATCATTAATAAGACGAACGGTTCTTCTTTGAATGGAGTCCAGAATGCTAAGTGTTGTAGGGGACGGCATATCCCAGACATGAGAACAATATTCTAAAGATGGTCTGATTTGGGATACATACAGAGTATACAGGTTGGAAGAAGAGAAATACTTTCTGGCTCGAAAGAGGAATTATAGATGTGATGTGCTCGTGCAGGCTGAGGTTATTCTCAAAAGTAACGCAGACAAGATTAATCGACTCTTTGTTCTGCCGAACTTGGACGCTCATATGTAACGGATGAGTATTGGCTGACTTTTTTCGCGACAGCGAACATGATTGTGTTATCGAAACATTAAACTGAACAAGCTTTTGGATGGACATTGACAGAGGAAAATGTCAGTCCAGAATATAATTTTTTTTAATAATATAATTTTTGTTTTTTTATTTTAATAATAAATCATTTTTTTATTTATTTAAATTTCAAATTACTTAAAATTTGCAGAAAAAATCCAAATATAAAAAAGTTTCATTTTCAATTTTTTTTTAGAAGTATACCTTAAAGAAATCCTGAAAATTTGGTTTTTTGTTTATAACTCAAAAAAAATTACATTTAGACAAAAAGGTTATATAACTTAAATTAAAGGCCTTATTAAATTACACAGGTTGTGTTTTATAAAGTTTCGTGTATCTTTTATAGTTTTTAAGATATTGACGTTTAACATTAAAAAAAATCGTTAATATTTGAACTTACAATTTTGACTTCAGATTCGTGTTCAGTGAAAAAAAAAATACTCCAGAAAATCCTAGTGCGACACCCAGCACACCCCACTTTTTGTGGGCCTGTTTAGTCGATGATTAATAATCTCAACTGTTAACGCCATTCTAAGGCTCGTGTATTAACTGGCCCCGATCATTAATCGCTTGTTATAATTTATAATACTCCTTTTCTTTAAATAGCAAAAGTATGCGCTTTTTCTTATTATAAAGTTATGTAAAGCCTTAAAGTTTTTAGGCTACTAAATGCCTTACTAAATATCAATCTTGTAATTATTTGATATATTTAATTTAATGAATTATTATGGTGCAAACATTTCAGACATACCTTTTTCATAAAACAATCATCATAATTTAATAAACTGTGATTTCCTTTTAATAAACATTTACGATGTAAGTAAATTCCAAGATACATTAAATAATTATTGACTAGTTACAAGTTAAACACTCATCATCTAAATTAACAATGTCTTTTTAGGCTAAGCCATAACAAAACAAACAATCCTATTATTACATGGTCGAGAATCAGTGTCATGTATAATTACAAATTGAGACTTGTTTACGGCGGTGTGAATGTTGTAAATCAAAGTAGGTATCATGTCCGGTCTATGTGGAAGGATATGGGTAGCGTGGACGTAAGGATATCCGTTGACGGCACGGTCCAAGGAGCACTAGATATTCAGGATTTACGGTATTAAAGTCATCCAAAGAGCTTGCTTTTAAGAGTCCTATTTCTAAATAGTGTTATACTTGTAATAAAAAAAAAACATATTAATACGGACAAATAGATAAAAATAAATAACACAGGCCCACAAAAAAAAGTGGTGTGTGCTGTTTTACCAAGTTTTCTAAATTTACTACTTCATCAAGATTTACTATATGTAATGTTTCAATTTCACTTAAAAATAAATTTAAAGATCAGAGAATTGATTAAATTAATTTTTTTTTTCTTAAAATATTTAAAGAGTTTTCAATTTACTTTTACATTTTTTGCTTGTAGATAGTACAGATAATGGTTATACCAAAAGCGCTCTGCTAGGATTGTTTTAAATAAAAATTTGCACGAAATACAAAGTCCCCTCATTCTCTAAATTCTTACGTGCACGCAGCCATAACCAAGTTTCAGATAAAAAAACAGCATACCTTTACCAAATTGCCTTGCTGCATAAGATTATGTGAAATAAAAAAAAGTATATTGACGCCTATTTTTTTTGGGTTTGTTAACTTTACTAGCCTTTATATTTTAAAACTTTCTTTAACCTTTTAATTAATCTATTTTAACTTTTTATATTACTATCTTATTTAACTTCTAAAAGTGTTGTATTAAAAATAAAACAAACCAATATAAATTAAAATTTTCGCTGAAATATAACCGATTAAATTTTTAAAATAAAAGAATTCGTAAATGTTAATGGTTTTAAATTAATATTAATCCAGATTTTACCGTGATTATACAGAAAACACTAAAAGAGTTATTATAGCATAAAATTGGAGACGAAGAAACATAAGTTAAAGAGTAAAGGAAAACTCAGCCCGATCTAATGGCGATAATACTCCCAGTGGTTAGATATCGCGTGATAAAGAAGTTAAGAAATCACTGAAAGAGACCACCTGTTGAGTTTTCTTAAAGGGCTTCTTAAAGGGGAAACTCTCAAGAATCCGATCGTGGAATTTGAGATACTCGTATTGCGAAGCAACAGTTGGGTTTTATTGGGAAAGGATGCTTTGTTCAAATAAAGATTTATAAATAATTCTTTATCAATATTATGTTTAGAGTTTGTTGTTATGGGACCTCAAGATCTGAAATTATAAACAGCCGGCAGGTCTTACAGACATTTTTTAAAGTAGAAGAGATGTTGCGGATAAGAGTTTGTATTTCTTTACTGAGATATTTCTTTTGTGTAGACTTCCTATAAATATTATTGAAGAGTTAAAGATCCATTGGGCTGTTCAATAGAAAAAAAGCTTCCCCTTTAAAATTAAAAAAAAAAGTCAAATGGTTGTTCTTTGGTTGAAATGTAAAACACTGGTCGGAAAAATTGGGCTTCTGATAATTTAGAAATTAAAAAGATAAACTTTTGGAAGAATGTTTTTTTTATTTGTTGTTAAAGATCTTTAAATTGATCTAATATAAACCATTTTTGTAAAAAAGGAACAAACATATTACCCGTTTTATCTTTAATTTTTTTAAACGCAAAGGGAGAGTTGGAAAGCTGTGCAACCTGTCCCCAAAAAAGAATCCAAAACTCACCCTTCTAACTATAGACCTATATTTCTTCTTTCTGTTGTTTGTAAAGTAATGCAAAAATTCATTAATTTCCAAATCCTAAAGTATCTGGAAAAACAAAAAGATCTTACATGCTAGACAGTATGAATTTCGTCATAGTAGATCCACAGCTGATCTTTTTTCTTTGTATCACACAACTGGAACAAGTCTCTTGAGTTTCTTGGTGAATCGCAGATGGTTGCCCTTAACATATCCAATGGTTTCGATCAGGTCTGGCATGATGGGCTTCTTAACAAACTTCCTTCTTACGGTCTTCCACCTAAGCTTTGCTCTTGGCTTTTCAGTTTCCTTTCTAATCGACGTATATCCATTCAGCTTCTACCAAATTAATGCTGGTGTGCCCCAGAGCTCAGTGCTGGCACCCACGCTGTTTCTTATACATATTAACGATCTTCTCTCTTCCACAATCAATCCCATTCATAGTTTTGCTGACGATAGTATTTTTCACTCTAGTATTCTATTTCTTAAGCCACCATGTTATTCTGATTTGGAAAACAAGCGTAGGTCAATGCAGATATCTCTTTCACAAGACCTTAAACTTATCTTGGATTGGGGCGCCTAAAATCTTGTTCATTTTAAAGCCTCGAAAACACAGTCATGTTCGCTGTCGCGAAAAAAGTCTTCCAGTGCTTATCCCTTACATATGAGCGGCCAAATTCTGCAGAACAAAAAGTCGTTTAATCTTGTCGGCGTTACTTTTGAGAATAACCTCAATTGGCACAAACACATTACATCCATAACTTCGGCAGCTTCAAAAAAGCTTGGATTTCCCTTTCGAGCCAGAAAATATTTCTCTTTTTCCAATCTGTATACTCTGTATGTATCCCAAATCAGACCCTCTTTAGAATATTGTTCTCATGTCTGGGGGATGGCGTTCCCTACAACACTTAGCATTCTGGACTCTATTCAAAGAAGAGCCGTTCGTCTTATTAATGATACAACGCTCACAGAAAGGCTTCCTCTTCTTGCCCACAGTCGAGCTGTAGGGGATCTGTCGCTCTTCTATAGGTATTTTCACGGCTTCTGCTCAGAGGAGTTGGCCAGTATAATTCCTTCTCTGACAGCTCCCATGAGAGCAACACGTAGTGCAACTTTTATGCATCCTTTTACAGTTCAGTTAAAGAGGCCCCGAACTTTCTTCGTTCCTTCATCCCTAGAGTGTCACGACTATGGAACCTGCTGCCCGCAAAAGTTTTTCCTTCTTCTCCCAATCTCCAAATATTTAAGTCCCGTGTGAACAATCTCCCTCTCACCACACTTAAGACACCCACGGTACGTTAATACTTCGTGGACTGTCTCAAGATAAAAAAAATATTTTTGACCTAAAAACGTTCTTATTTTCTTTAAATTGTATTAAAAATAGAGGGTCAGCCCATCGAAGAGAAAAGGGCCAATCTTACCCAGTACGCGCTTTTAAATAGTGAATATTGACTATGTGCTGATCATTTATTAATAAGTTTGACATAATGACTAAGGCTTATTGACTAGAAAATAGACCTGCAAAGTGCGAAAAAATATCCATCCTTGAACAATTATGGTCAGTATGCCATCTAATCGATTTATACGCAATAAATAACCTTTCAAAAACTTTAATTTAGCATACTAAGTACGATTGTTTCAAAACTCCTATTTTTTAACAAAAGCCATGGTCGAGATTGGTGCTTATGATGACAGACAGACCTACACGTATGCCGATAATTTTCTGCCATTTTTTTTTAAACTAAATTTCGTTTGGTTAAGATAATATAAATTGTTTCAAGATGGCTACTTTTCGCAGTTTCTAGGTGTAGCTATTTAGGCAATATAAATCGCAGTCATCCTGTAAAACCTATTAATCCTTCTTCCTTTAAAAAACTGTACGGTTTAAAATGAAGTTGTAGATGATATCAACATTCATTTAATATTTTGTGGGTGCAATATTACCCCTATAAAAATATTCTGCTTGCAAAATTGTGAGTATATGGGGAGCAAAATAATCTAGAGGGCGGATCGTAAGAAAACAGCGGAAGTGTTCCTGCGGAAATACGCGGCTGTCGCCGGAAGTCGCTAAGTAGCGAGTACAATAAGCGATTCCGGTAGCGTGAGCACGATATAATTCCTGCTAGACATGGGAAAACTTGGTAAATCGACCTAAACACCTAAGCCGAGGTCGGATCATGCAAGGTGTCGATATTTATCACCGCGTCTATAAATAATTGATTTTATTTCGTGACAGATAGAATTTATATGTTACTCAAGTGGCGGAGACTTAAACTTAAAAATAAAAGTTTTAAAGGAAAGTGGGTATTTGGTTAAAATTATTCGCACAAAAGTTTCATGATTACATAAAATAAATTTTGTTTTTATAAAATAGCTTTCGGACCTCACTTTTTTCTGTTTTGGCATTTCTGATATTGATACTTTTTTCTATCCTCTAATTAAAATTGCAAATTTTTTATATATATATATATATATATATATATATATATATATATATATATATATATATATATATATATATATATATATATATATATATATATATATATATTATTATATATAGTATTAAAAAATCAGACACTTTCAAATTATATTATTTTTTAAGTATTCTTTGAAATTTTACGAAAAAATCCTTTTTACTTTTTTTAATACCAAGAAAGCCACAAATATGGTCCTGCTTAGCCCTTATTGGTTTTTTTTTGTTAGTAGTAGTAAAGGTTATTTATTTTGCGTTATTTACCCAACGCGTTTTAAGTAGTGTCCGTCCGAAGGTCAATTTTTAGTCAAAGTCGAAGCTTTGAAGCTTTTGCCACAAGCATTAAAAAATATTTATTTAACTCAAAAATACTTAGGTAATAAGTGACTAAAATAAAAATAATTAATTTGCCGATGCAAATTCTATTTTACTCTTTTTTTTTATATTAAAGTGTGTTGATCATAATTAGAAATAAATTGTTTAGATAAGTTCTGCAGAACAAAGAGTCGTTTAATCTTGTCGGCGTTACTTTTGAGAATAATCTCAACTGGCACAAACACATTACAACCATAGCCTCGGCAGCTTAAAAAAAGCTTGGATTTCTCTTCCGAGCCAGAAAATGTTTCTTTTCTTCCAACCTGTACACTCTGTATGTATCCCAAATCAGACCCTCTTTAATATATTGTTCTCATGTCTGGGGAATGGCGTCCCCTACAACACTTAGCATTTTGGACTCCATTCAAAGAAGAGCCATTCGTCTTATTAATGATCCCACGCTCACAGAAAGGCTTCCTTTCTTGCCCACCGTCGACTTGTAGGGGATCTGTCGCTCTTCTATAGGTATTTTCACGGCTTCTGCTCAGAGGAATTGGCCAGTATAATTCCTTCTCTGGCAGCTGCCAACAGAGAGAGCAACACGTAGTGCAACTTTTTTGCATCCTTTTACAGTTCAGTTAGAGAGGCCCCGAACTTCCCGCTTTCTTAGTTCCTTCATCCCTAGAGTGTCAAGACTATGCAACCTGCTGTCCGCAGAAGTTTTTCCTTCTCCTCCCAATCTTCAAATATTTAAGTCCCGTGTGAAGAAACTCCCTCTCACCACACTTAAGACACCCACGGAACGTTAGCACTTAGGCATCAGCCTTCGTGGACTGTTCCAAGATAAAAAAAATATATAAAAATAAATAAATAAATAAATAAATTGCATTGCATTGTTAACAAAATATTTCAGTCATTATAATACCTAACAATCGAGTGATGATCGAGTTGTTAAAGTTAGCAATGGACTGAACAATGGGTTAGATTTAACAAAGAGGTAAAAATAAACACTCTTGGCAACAGGGCATAACTTAAATGTTAACTATTTGTCAAAAAATAATTTCGTTCGGAATTTTGTTTTTATAAGCAATAAACATATTAAAAATATATTTATGAAAAAAAAATGTTTCGCTCTCCAACAGAGAAATTTTATATATTTTCTTCAAAAACAAGCAGCACAATAGATAACTCAAATGACTAATACTGTGGAACTTCTTTACATTTGCGTTTTTTAACAGATTTTTTAATATAATTTATGCCTACTACATTTTATTGATACATTTCGGTAGGTAGATTCATCTAGAGTAGACAAAATATTTGCTTTATTTTCCTAAAAAATTAATGTTTTAATTTAATAAATATTAGTAAAACTATTTATTTACAAGAATTTTATTACTTACTGCTCTTTAATATCCATCTAATTTTTTAAAAGAAAAAAAAACAAATAATTTCATGTAATAACTAGGTATTACTACTAAAAATTAACCTCCTTCATAAGTTAATGCTGTCCAAAGCTATAACATGCGGTACTAAAAAAAACATTAGAGACCCGATGTGGTATAGGTCCGAACGCACTGTAGGGAGTAAAACTTGATCCAAGAGTTTTTTTATTGCAAGGAAAAGATGTTTTTGGTTTCAGAAATAGCGCATATACATATAATAATTTTTACACGCACCCTAGATCAGATAGGGTTTGGTGAAGCTCAAGAGCGTTTTGTATGATTTCAAATACTAATTGTCTTTTTTAATTGTTAAACTTCTCCGAGCACACAAAGCTCTGAGGCGCGGAAAAATTTTCGTAACTAGAAAGCTACTCAGATTATATATTGCAACCTTCGAGCATATACTACTAGAGGCAGCCTTGCAACTTGGTCGTGCGAAACCGGATGTGTTGCCAAAGGCCCATGATGCTTTTTAAACGAATGTAGACGGAGCCAAACCTCGAGTTCTTTCGTGAAGTAATAATTTTTATGTATTCATTATTCTACGCCAATGTTTCAAGTATAAAAAAGCGTGACTTATTTCCTGAACTTTAACAGCCACCTATACATTTCAGAACACCTCGCACGAGTTTAAATAAATAATGACTGTTATTATAATACCATTTTAATGTTTTTATAATTGAGTAAAATGCATATTTTAGAAAACTGGTAGAAAAAGCTAGTGCACTGTTTTCCTTTTAGCTGTAATCGTTTTGCGTGCCGGAAAATGGGCTTTTACTTGTTTTCTTTATAAATTACTCTGTGTAATGCACTGGCCAGTTGAACCGCAAATTCATTTACCGCATAGCCATACACATATGTATATTTTGTTTTTTCGGTGCACGTTAAATTAATAGCGGGCGCACAATGGCAATGTGTGAAATAGAATGATATACAAAATAAACAAAAGGGCTTTCGGGCACCAAAGAGCGCGTTGAATAAAATTGAATAAAGCAAAATGGTAAATTAGAATTTTTGCTACAATTTTTTGCAAAAAATTTAGCAGTATAGGCTTACCTAGATTTTCATCTGCAAAACGAAGGAATGTAAACTTCTCGTGTGCTTTTTTATTAGTATGTTTGGATTTTATAGAATATACAGTAAAACTTGTGTTAACGGACACCCTTTTATATCGGCCACCTGTGTTATCGGCCACTTTCAAGCTAACAAAAATCTGCTTTATAGAAAATCCCGTATATAAAAACCCTTAGATAATGGACACACCTATAAAACAGCCACAGCCAGACAAATCTCAATTTTTATAACCTATTTCAGGTAAATCAAGCTTTTTATATCGGCCGGAAATTCTTTGGGCTAATTTGTATTTTATTATTTTATGATTTTATTTTGCAAACTTTAAAGATAAAAATACCCAACAATAATATTTATGGCCAAGTTTAAATAGCATTAGTGTCTTGGGGGATTATCTTTACATTATATTTTTAGTTGTGTCTTAAATCGATAAGAATAGTGTTATCGTGTTCAGAATCGAAAAGTGTTTAATCATGTCCCCTAAAGGAAATCGTTTGTCACTAAAGAAAAAAGTGAAAAGTACGCTTTGGGTTCGCGAAAACTATCTAAAAATTTTGATGTGGAAAATCCTAAATAAATGATATTATCAGGAATAAGCCTAAACTAAATCGAATGTTTGAAGAAGATGTTAATTTAAAACAAAAAAGGAAATTCCAGGAGTCGGGAGGATTGGCAGTAAATCAAGTCGTCTACAATTGTGTCTGCAAAAAAAGAGGTAAAAATGTCCCAATATCTGGATCCTTAATTAAACCAAAAGCACTTGAGGCAGCAAGCAATTTTAAAGTGGAAAATTATGTAGCCTCGAATGGTTGATGGTTACCTGATAAAACTGGCCACCCTTCTATAAAGGCCAATTATTCATAATTTAATGGTGGCCGTTATAGACAAGTTTTACTGTAGTATAGTTATTTGTTGATGTTATTGAAATTTCAGACATTTATATTATAAAAAATATCCTATACAAGTGTTCTCTCTTCTCATCATAGATTATAGAGCTACTTTTCTTCTCTTAGTTGTATGAAAAATTTTGAGCAAATTTGTAATCCCCCAAAGGATCTTGCACAATTCTTATGGAAGTTGGCTTTTGGCTAAATTCGCCAAAATTTCTTGGAGAGGTAGTTTTTATTATGCTAATCAAAAGTCCACTCCAGAGTCCCACGGCCCACTTAAGAAGTAGTGGTGGGATAAGGTAAGGAGGAGTATAAGAAAAGGTTGGGAAGAGGGGTTAATGGTAAAAGGAAACGCTTTAAAGAAGTTTAAGGTATGTGTGATATGTTGCAAAATCGATACCCCGTAAAAGTGTACTTTGCCTTCTTGGACAGGCCGTGGGGTTCGGGTGGTTCTTCCCATTAAGACTTTTGATGGGCATGTTGAAAGCTATCTCTCTGCAAGATTTTAGCAAATTGAGCTTACAGCCGATTTTCATAAGGATCGTGCAGAGTCATTTTAAAATATCTGGAAAAATACTTTTACAACTAATCGATGACAAACAGTTTAGATTCCGTCACAAAAGCCCTAAGGTAGATTTTTTATTGCTTCGCAAACTATAACAACTCTCTTGAATTTCCTGTGAAATGTAAATCACTTCTTTTGACATATCCAAAATTTTGACTGTCTGGCAGAATCCGCTTCTTTACAGACTTCGGGTCTTTCGTGAATGGTTGGATCTCCAGTTTTCTTACGCATACATGTTGTTTATGGTTATTTTTCAAGCTTTTATCAAATTAATAGGAGGTAATTAGTACTGAAACCAACTCTATTTTTTCCTTACATTAACGCTCTTCTTCTTTTCACAATCAATACCGTTCATCATTTTGCTGTTATATTTAATTCCCTATGCTGGGTCTTAAAATCCGATTTGCAAAATAAATGGAAGGATGTTACCGTATAACCTCATCTTTAAATTACTTTTATATTAGAACAGCAAAATATGTTTTTAATTCAATGATCTAAAGACATATGCATGTATCTTTAAGGCAAGTGTATCAAGTTTCATCTCCTAATTCTGCACGACAAATTCCTGCAAAACAAAGAATCATTTGTGATTCCCCTTTTGAAAATGACTTTAATTAGAATATATATGTTAATCCGTCGCTACGACAAATTTCAGGAAGAATAAATGTATTTATCAATCCAAAAATATTACTTCTCATCTTGCCTACTCTCTGTATCTGTCCCCAATTAGACCTTTCGTAGAATACTTCCTAATTCTGTTCAAAAAAGAACCTTACGCCCCAATTATAACCTTAATTTCATAAAAGTATTTTGCTTGTTAATATTGTTTAGTTTATATACTTTTCTTACTGTGCCTTATAGGGCAACTATAAGTTCTACTTTTAAGCATCGTTTAACACTACATCTGCAAAAGCCTGGTACTTTCCACATTGTCCACTCCTTCTTTCTTAGAGTGCCTAGAATGTTAAACCTGCTGCCTGTAGAAGTTTTTCCTTTTCCTTCAAACCTACAAATTAATGTTTACTTTCAGTTTATTTGCAAGTAAAATTAGGACTAGAGTTAAGAAAAGAATATCAAGTCAAAGTAGGAAGTCGAGAGTTCTCCCAGATGAACTTGGTCACAGTACCGAAAGTAATACTATGGGCTAATTATTTGGAATTTTGTTATTAAGCAGTGGTAAAACACTAAACACTTCTACGGCCACAGGTAGATTAGAAGGTTTACCTACAATTGGTTTTTGGGAATTTTCTTTAAGGGTAACCTTTGTAACGATTTGTTTTTCAAGCATTAACAAGTTATAAAAATATTACAGCTTTTTGACGTCAGTACCAAAAATCTTTTCAAATATTAAAAACAGACGTCCAGAAATGTCCCTTCGCAAATTTCCTACTAGAGTTGATATCGCCTATGTTAAAAACTCAATTTAATTCAAAGATTACAAAACACGACACCTTACACCCGGGTAAAAGAGAATTCCCACGAACAACAACCACAAATAGATCATCACCTTTATCCACTTCCGTTAACTTATATCAACTGATATAATCAAATAACTGGCTTCGCAACCTGAATCGACAACTTAAAAGATCCTTGTGTGTGACGTCACCGGACGAAACATAACCTTGAGACGGTTTTCTTATATACTTCGTTACGTCACCATTACTTGAGACGTCTGCTACGCTGGAACGCGTGTCACGTGACGTAAACGATGGGCAGATGTTTCGTTGACGAAGGGCATTTGCATGACAAAAGGCATTAAGATTACGCTATCCCGGTGCGTATAGTATACAAGTTTCGTAGTGAATTGTATAAAGAGGACTTCGATTAGGAGTTCGGTGTAAGAGGGGCCGTGTTTCTTTTGTTGAGATTGAGGGTCAAAAAACGGGGCCCGTGCTCGACACGCGTTTTCGCTGGTAAGCTGTATTTAGTTAGAGGAGAAGTCCTGATAAAAATGTAAACGAATGACAGTGACGTCGATACGATGTTTTTAAAAATTAAATTTTTTAGCGAAAAGTTCCTTCTAATAAAGTAATGCTTCTATGAAGTCTAAGTTTCAGGTACAGTGGATGCTGGTTTTTATATGTTTATTTTTTTATTACCAGTGTTGCAAACCTTCTTTCAGTACAGAAACATGCATTTATTGCATTTTACGGCTTGTCTTACACAACGCGGTAGTGCCACCACGATGTTATGCAAATAGATATTACCTCTGAAATACCCCCATTAACGTCTAAGTTATGTCATCCAGATGAGATCTAGTGTTTCTTGCGTATTCCGAATACACCCAAAGACAAATGGTGTTGTGGCGGTCACCTATCCCGTTACTTACTGTGTTCAGTAATGCTCAATTTCATTGATCTTCCGGAAAGTGGTGTTTCAATGCGGCAAATGCTGTCTAAACTATTTTAGCATATGCTCAATATACCTTCAGTTCGCAATAGTTGGGAAACACACCTTAGTGTATTTGAAACTTGAATATCTAAATTATTGCCATACTCCGTCCTGAGGAGTGTCATCTAAATAAAAAATTTAATCACCTAACAACATCAGCAATTTTTATTCCCCCTGGAGTAGTGTTAAGCCGCGTTTACACCAAAGTCTTCCATTAAGTTTTCCGCAAGTTGCGGTAATTTGTTGCTTGTTTCTACAAAATACAGCAACTTTTTTTGTCTTCCACTTGTGGAGAGACAAATCTTCCACTAAATTTTGGTTTCCCCCGGAGTGTAGCCGCGTTTACACCAAAGTCTTCAACTAAGTTTTCCACAAGTTGCGGCAATTTGTTGTTTTTTCTACAAAATACAGCAACTTTTCTGTCTTTCACTTGTCGAGAGACAAATCTTCCAGTTAATTTTAGTTTCTTGCGAGTGTCGGTAAAGATCAAAGAAAGTTAACAACTAAAAGTGGAAGATTTGTTGTGCGCTTTGCGAAACAACTTGTAGAAAACTAGTAGAGCACTGGAGAACTACAACAACAAGCAACAAGTTTTCCACTTGTTTTTCTAAATTTAAGAAGAGCAACTTTTATTTTTCTACAAAAAATCTTCCACTTGTTGCTCTAATTTGAGAAGTGCAACTTTTTGTTAACAACTTTTAGTTTTCTACAAACAATTTTTTGTCAACTTTTAGTTGTCAACTTTGGTGTAAACGCGCTTTAGGACATTTTAATAATTTTATGCTATGCAATGGTATTATTATTTACTGGCAAACTTTTTGTACTGACTAAGCACATGGTAATCCATTGAGTTAATCCGCTTAAAACAGTTACTGTATCTGCACTGGATGCATATTTTTATCAGCCTGTTATTTACTTTTTTAATATTATGTTAAAATTCTACAAATTACTAACAATAATTATTATTTTTTGCCACTGCAACTGCAATTCCGAAATCATAACCTTTTTTAATTTTTAAATAAAAACAATTTATTTAAGAGCATTTATTAATTTTTGCTTGTTTCTGTTTTGCTGTTTAATGTATTTAAGAAATGTTAAAATAAGCAATAATAAATAAACAATATTTCAACGAGGAAAATTACAAAACCATTTTTGTAAAAGTACATATTAAATTTACAAAGGTATTAATGTTGGTCTAATATTTTTTTCTCTAAAAATTAAATAAATCTTTACACAACAAGAAAACAGAGAAAAAAAGTAAGTTAAAAATTTAAATTTTACCCTTAAATGTTTGTAACAAATTATCCTTTGCAGGGCACCTACTTTAAATAAATCAAAAACATGGTCAAAAAAAGTAAGAAGCTTGAAAAGCTCTTATATAAAATTTATCCAACATGGTCGGCACTGCATAACAACTTATCTTTGAAAGTCTTCAAGAAACGAAAATAATTTTGTTTAAATAAAATTGTTATTAACGCTTATTTCGCTTAAGCAAATCTTTTCTTTATTTATATTTTAGGGTAATTTACCAAAATTATATTGGCTTTTTATAAAATGCCATCATAGAAAATAATGTGATGCAGTTAGAAATATATAGTATAAATAATAATACAAAAATATTTTGACAAATCTACAGTCAAACTACTTTTAATAAACATAGAGCGGCTAAGCCAATCTACATATTTGTAAAAAATAAAATTCCATTATAATCCACTTTACAAAACAGATTATGGGGCTATTTCAGAGATGCAGATGCTAAAACAGCTTATGGCACAACGTCTAAAAGTTACATTTTAAAGAGATTCAATAAAGTATTTTAAGTTTAAGTAAAAATCCCTAGCTCAAATAGTAAATTTATATATTGATAATTATAAGATTTTGTTACAAGTGGATATGCATATGCATAAAACTTATTAAAAGTAACGAACGTCTCTGACCCAAAATAAAGTGACGGTGCAAGTTGACAAGGCAGCTGCACCACCTATGAGGCACGAGGGCACACTCTTTCGACCAGCTGACTTATTCTCCGTCTAGAGAACAAAGAAAAGTTCCCCTCCTTTCGAGCTACTATACCCTTCTTCCCCTAAGCTCGTGCACCAACCTTCCAATTTTTTTTCGTCCCTCTTATTCTGCGGGAGCTTTATGATTATTTGTAAAATTTACAGGGTGTACCGTTATATGACGATGGTTACTATTAAGGGTATTTAGCTATACTGCATATGGCAGAGTTTTATTTACTTATGAATAAAAGTATTTTGCACAATTGATAATGCTGTATTAAAATTTTTAGTTGCACCTTTTTAATTTAAAAGATTTATTGCAAGTGGTTATGAGTATTATTCGCTTATATCTTTAATAGTAAACAATGCACGACAAGAAAATCGTGTTTTCTTTATTTCAATTTTTATTTTTTTCTCGACTAAACTTCTGTGATCCTTAAAATTAGGACCGGTAGGCCTTTTACCAATGAGAAATTTATCGAGATGAAATGACAGTAAAACCATTTAATAAAATTA